>VUQH01063424.1:3428-21108 GCA_015106775.1 Etroplus canarensis
ACAATGCCTCCCCCTTCCCTGACCCTGAGTGCCTTCAGTAAGCACAGTGGTGGTTTGAGGGCCACCACTAGCACTCTTGGTTATTTCCTTTTCATTATCTTATTTGTTGTATAACCTTTACAGATTGTTAAAACACCCACATTTCCAGTAAAGCACATGAAGCCTGTCACTGGTTTCAATGGCCCTGCTTACAGTAGAGTATAATTTAATTGTCCAACTTTTTTAATCTTGATTTAGAACAGGCATCTTATTTTAATGAAGGTATGAATATAATACAGTTCATCTTCATGTCCAAAGCCAGCTTCTTGAAGAATGTTTTGCTCGTTTCAGTTTGAGAACACAGACCTAATCCAACAGCTTTGGGTCAAACAGACATGTAAACTAGGTAAGAATTTTTCTCGCAGCAACTGAGCAGGACCAAAAATTCCAAAAGCTTGAAATCAAGAACACGGAGGCTCTTTTCTGACCACATGATGTCACCAAGTTTCAGTATTATCTGCAATAAGCTCGGGGATTTCTTTTGCACATAAAAGTATTGAGATAAGCTCATCTGAATTTTTCACCACAGAACAATAGAAATACATCAGGATTTCCCAAGGGACATGGCTCTTTCTCAGTAGTTTACACCAGCACACTGTATAAGCATTGCTCTTACTGCATGGCAACAGATGGAGTGAAATAACATTTTTATTGTGGGGGAAAAAAACAAATTAAAGTAGGCCAACTACAAGAAGCAAAGGCCTGTTACATGTACAGGACATGATGAGGGTGAAAATTACTAAAAAAGAAAAAAGGATGAAAAAAAATGGCACAACATTATTGCATTGTCTACGGTTACCAAATGACAGCTTGGGTACAAGCAAATGCTGATGACATATAAACAATATAATACACAGGTCTTTTAGAGTTAACTTACTGAACAGTTTGTTACAGCATTAACATTGTTGTGACTCTAAGGGAGCTGCTGCCCCCTGGTGGACAGGAATGAAACAATAACTGAGCCTCGTTAACCCAACTTTTCACCTTCTTTTCCTCTTGTTTTCCTTTTAAGATTTCTTGTATTCGATTCGCTCGACCTTGACATCGTCGCCGATCAGCTGATAAACATACGTCACCACCGTAGACGCCTGGATGTCCATTAATACAAAAGAGGGGATGATGTTGCTGTAAGGAGAGAAGGCACAAATGCTTCTAATTTTAAAAATCATATCATAAAACTGGGCTTAACTGCTAACACTTCAATGATAACATTAACAGCAATATTTAAAAAGCTTGTTGAATTCGAACAAAGTGATAGATCACGCAGTTACAGAGCAGGGTTGCCAGGTGCTGAGGCACATTGCATGTAAAAGCTGTCAGCGCTCTGCTGACTCAATAACTGCAGCATTCCAAACCTCCTCTTCCATTAACATCAACACAAAAACTGTGCCAGTAGCTTCACGGCATGGGTTTCCATGGCTAAGCAGATGAATGCAAGCCTTAAATCACTAAGCACAATGCCAAACGTCAGATGGAGAGTGGAAAGCACAAACCACTGGACTGTGGAGCAGTGTTTTGTGGAGAAACAAATCACACACCTCCACCTGGCAGTCTGATGGATGAGTCTGGGTTTGGTGTGACCTGTACAGAGCCCTGACTTCAACTACATCCAACACCTTTGAGATGAACTCAAATGGAGATTGCATCCAACATCAGTGTCTGCTCTCACAAATGCTCTTCTGGATGAATGGGCAGAAATTCTCAAGACACACTCCAAAATCTCACAGAAAGCCTTTCCATAAGAGAGGAAGCAATTATAGCTTAAAATGGGGGAATCAACTCCATATTAATGCCAATGGATTTAGAATAGGATGCCATAAAAGCTCTGGTAGGTGTAATGTGTAGGTGGCCAAAAACTTCTTTCCGTTCTGTTTATATGCGTGGAGCTCCATTATGAGATGGGAGGGGGAAAATCTTAATCTGTTGAAATTTGGGGAAAGTGAAAGTGGTCTTTGAAAAGAGCGCCTTAACTTGGCTTGGTAGCATCATTTTCTCAGTTGCGTTGGATCAATTCTCAGATAAGAGTTGAAAGTATAACAATGTGGAATCCCTTTAAGTTTGTTTCTTATGCACATCAGAAGAAAAATTTCATTCTTTGGTAATATGTGCGAAGGTTTTAGCACATTCAGGCAAATGACATATCTACAGTATGTTATTTCATTTTGTAAATAATCACATGCAGGATGGTCCAACTAACTGTCAAAAGGTCCCAAGCCCACAGAAGCAAGTCTGAGTATGAATTCTGCAAAACAAATTATTCGAGCTTGTGTGCAACAGAAATATATGTGGAGCATCTTGGAAGCAAACACCAAAATTGGGACAAAATGTCGCCACAGTTTCTTCTCCTGTCAATACTGTTACCCAAAGCAGCCCATTCTTCTAGAAAAGGGTGTGAGGAGTGCTTTCAGCTGGCCTGTGTTAAAGTCTTAATCAGATGCAAGTTGGGGCTGTGGATGCTGAGATACAAGCCTTCAGTACTTAGGCAATGTTAAAATCCTGAAAACCAACTGTTCCACTGAACAGAGCTGAATATATGGCTTACACAGTCACCCACCTTTCCAGTGCGCTGTAGGCTCCAGTAGCAGAACCAGGGTTTATGTAGAACTTGTTTTCATTCTCGAATGCCTCAAACTTGTGGGTGTGGCCAGAGATGAGGATATCGACGTCTAGTTGTCTCTGGAGCAGTGCCAGGCTGGCCATGTCGCCCCAGGGGATCACTTGGTGGCCGTGGATGAGGCCGATCTTAAACTGGCCCACTGTGACCACCTTCTGCTCTGGGTAGTTCAGGTTCTGAGAATATGAGAGGGAACGTGTGAGATGAGAAAAACAACAAGCAAAAGGAGGTTATGCACTGCTGTTTTGGAATAAAACACTAATCCTGTGCACAAGTTTAACCAGACAGTAAAAAGTACAATTAGCTTTGGTATCCTTGTGTTCAAAGGATGTCAGTTCCTCAGTGGGACCATTTCGAGACATCATCTAGACAGATAAATCTCAGTTTGAGAGAAGAAAGCAATTACAATTTCATTATAGAGAAATCAGTCTTTAGTAGCACCGATATTTAATATGCATCCACTCAAACTGTAGTTTTTTCAACCCTGTGGGCATCCTTTGAACCCCATTTTTGGAAGTTGCATAAAATTAAATTTTACTAGCATTGAATTAATATGCTCTGCGACAGACTGGCAACCTGTCCAGAGTGTACCCTGCCTTTCACCCTATGATAGCTGGGATAAACTCCAGCACCCCCCCACCCCACCCCCGCGACCCTGAATTGGACAAGCGGAAGAAGATGAATTAATTAAGTAATATGACAAAGTTTAATATCTTCGACCTAACCTCGTTTATTGTTGTGTAAATACAAACACACATATACACACACACCTCATCAAAGTCTCCTCGGACTATGTGGACGTCCCCGGCGAGGGTTTTCAGGTAGTCATAGCTCTCCTTGGTGCAGAGGTTTCCTGTGCAGAGAATGTGCTGGATCTTCCCAGGGACCAACAGTTTCTTAAACTTGGCTGGCAGCGTGTTGCACCGGTGGGGGATGTGCAGGTCACCTAACACCAGGACCAACTGATAGCATCGCACAGACACACACAGACAGGTTAGTCACCTGCCAATGAGCTCTGGGAGACTCCAGCCTGTGTGCTGCTGCTTAAGAATATTGGAAAAGGAAGTGGGCTCAGGACAGAGCCTTGCAGGAGGTTGCTGGTAAATTCTGCAGCACAGAATAATGCAAAGAGACTCCACGGTAACCACTGTACCCCTCAATTAGGTATTATAAAATTCTCATGTAACTTTTTCAGAAGAGCTTTATGTTATTGCTCCTAAAAAAGCTAGATTAATTTAGTACAGTGGATAAACAGGTTTAATTCAACAAGCCCAAATGTGCAAGTAAGCGATAGTTGTAAGAATCTTATGAAATTCAGTGTCTGAATCCAAACTGGATTATGTGAATACAACTTCTTATAGAGCTTAAAAAATAGCCTGTGTTGGAAAAATATGATTTGACTTTGCACAGCTGGACTTCAGACACTCAATGAGAGATGAGCGAGATAGTTATATTTTCACACGAAATGGAATCAATGGCAAACACCAACAAACCTGAAACATTAAACATACATGCCGAATTTTAATTCCACTAGCTAGCAGAAAATTGCTGAGTACTGACTGTCACAGTATGTTCAGACTTTGGTGAACTAAAAGAAATAAATATTTCAGGGTTGAATTGAAAAAAAAGTTGGTCAATAGTGAGACAACCCAAGCACTCTGACTGATGAACAGAAGTTAAGTGTGTGAAAATTTTGTCACTTCACAGGTGCTTTTAGAAGAATGCTGTGTACTACATGAAATTTTCCAGTCACACAAAACACTCTGTCTCCATTAGGTTTCCTCACTAAAGAATCGCTAAATTAGGGAATGTGACTTTAAAGCCAGTCAGACACTATAACTAAATTTCTATATAGATGAGCTATATGGACAAAAGTATTGGGCAAGACCTCTTAATCACCGAATTCAGGTATAATATTCAGTCTCATTTATCACAATTAAAAAAAAAAAAATCAAGCACCTAGCCATGCAGTCTGCTTTCACAAAAATGTCTAAATAATAAGTAATTCTAAGAAGCTCAGTAAATTCCAGTGTGGTACTGCAATAGGATGCCACTGTTGAAATAAGTGCATTCGTAAAATTTCTTCCTCAGCCACTAAGTAGTAGATGATGTAAAGTTACAGATCAGCAGCACTAAGTGTTGAGGTACATAGTGCGTAAATGTGGCCAATGCTCTGCTGACTCAATAACTGCATAGTTCCAAACCTCCTCTGATATTAACATCAGCACAAAAACTGTGTACCAGCAGCGTCATGGTATGGGTTTCCATGGCTGAGCAGCTGCATGCAAGCCTTACATCATCAAGCACAATACCAGGTGTTGGCATGGTGGTGTAAAGCATGCCACCACTGGACTAAAGAGCAGTGGAAACATGTTCTGTGGATTGATGGCTCACGCTTCACTATCTACGAGTCTAATGAATGAGTCGGGTTTAGTGATTACCAGGAGAATGTGACCAGTCTGACCGCACTGTGCCAACCTTAAAGTATGGTGGAGGAGTCATAATGCTATGGGGCTGTTTTTCTAGGATTTGCCTGGGCCCCTTAGTTCCAGTGAAGAGAAATCTTAACGCTTCAACTTACCAAGACATTGTGGAGAATTCTGTTTTCAACTTTAAGGGAACAGTTTTAGGAGGGCCCTTTTCTGATCCAGCATGACTGTGGCCCAGTGCACAAAGCAAGGCCCATAAAGGCATGGTTGGATGAGTTTGGTGTGGATAAGTTTGACTGGCCCACACAGAGCCCAGACTTCAATCCCAAAAGACACCTTGAGGATGAACTAGAAGGGAGATTGCAGGTCAGACCCTCTCACCCAACATCTGTGTCTGACCTCATAAATGCTCTTCTAGATGAATGGGCAAAAATTTCCACAGACATTCCAAAATCTTGTAGGAAGCCCTCCCAGGAGAGTGGAAGCTCTTATAGCTGGAACAGAGGGACCAACTCCATAAAAATGCCTGTGGGTTTAGAACAGGATGTCACACAAGCTCCTGTAAATGTAATGCATAGGTGGCCCAATACTTTTGTGCATATAGTCTACTTGAGATCTAGCAAAGGGCCTTTAGGCTTCTTACTGTATTATTTTTAGTGGATTTCTTATCTATGAGTGATTAGTATCTTATTAATAGTTTTATGCAGCAAATCAACATACTGCAGTTGCTGTAAGAGCAGCAGCTAGTTGTGCAAGAGATGCAGAAACAGCAGACCTCCACAGCTGTGCAATTCCAATCCCATGTTAGTGTGCCAGGCAGAGGAGCGATCAGAAAACAGGGATCCAGCACAGAGCAGGAACACTTACCCGGTGACCAGCCTGGTTGATCGAAGACAGGCAAAAGCGGGTAGAGTGGGGTGGTGGGGTGAGGTAGGGAGGAAGGCATGATGTGCATGGAGAGAACGACATGAGGCATGATCAAAGATCAAGGTAAAGAAATACAAAAAAAAAAGACAAGAAAGAGTGGGGACAAAAGGGGGGAAACTGAAATTAGAAATTAAAAAGTGAATGGATTAAGGAGACAGATATTAATCATTCAAACAAAAAAGTTAAACACCAATGTGTCTGAAACACTTGTTAATGGTTGATGGTTAGTGATAATCACAAAGCCAAAAAAATACTGCAGTCATCTGAGTGTGAGCAAATGCAAAATAATGTTGTGAAGCAAATCAAAGTGCAGACTGCAATTCAGCTCTGATCAATCATGTCTGTAGATTTAAACATAAATGAATTATTTTCACAAATATCTTGAAGAACCTGAAAATTACAAACAGAAAAAAATTAATGAGTTGCAATTAGGGTGACCAGATGTCTCTCTATGAGGGACGGCACAGCATTTCTACCCCTTGTCCCCATCCCGCATCTTAAGACAATGTCCCACATTTTGACTGGCTCTGCGGGAACTGCACTTTTTCCAAATCTGGGAAAGCTTTTTATTATAGTTAAATGAAGGAAACCATGTCTAATGCTATGCCAGTCGGGCTAAGTTACATTTACAAAATAGTCACAAGCTTAGCAGATTTTGGTGAACGTGTAGTAATTTTTTAGTTTTCTGTTAACCTGTAAAGTTTACTGTATTTTTATTTTTAAGTTGGACATGAAATTCTCAGACTACCTCCCAGTATTACAAATGTATCCCACATTGTCTCACACTAGAAGTCTTAATCCCATGGAGAGTTTGAGACTGCATCTGCAGTGACTCCCTAAAAAACCCAAGATGAATATGAAAATTATCCTCTTAATTTTGCTGAACCTCAGTCACAGTGGCACTGATTTTTATATATATAAATGGCTCATTTTTAGTTCCCCTAGCGACGGATTCCAAATTCAAAAAAAGGAAAAGTCACTTAGAAAAATAGGAGAATTTAATACTGCATGGACAGATTCCTCAACTGCGTACTTATATGCTTGCTCTGCAACTGGACTTTAGTCAAAATGGACCGGAAATGTGCCTGTTTTGTCAACTTTACTAAATCTAAGGCTGTTAATCTGCTAATTGCTTTATTTATTATCAAAGTGACTCCTTATAATTTAATTCATATACACAAACACTGGTAGAACTCGAAGGGCCTGCAAAGCTTTGCAACTCCTCTTATAGCTACTCTGTTTCAAAGTAGGCCTATAAGTGCTAACATATACATAAATAACTAAGCAATTTCAGTTATTATACATGTATCATTTTATGATTTCATAAATTCAGAAAAACTGTGGAATTACTGTAATGAAAATGTAAAGTTAAAGTACTACTTCTTCTTTTGGCTGCTCCTGTTAAGGGTCGCCACAGTGGCTCATCTGCCTCCATCTCACCCTATTCTTTGTATCCTCTTGTATCACACCAACCCTCTGCAAGTCCTCTTTCACCACATCCATGAACCTTCTCTGTGGTCTCCTCCTTTTCCTCCTGCCTGGTAGCTCCATCTTCAATATCTTTTGCCCAATGTATCCACTATCCCGCCTCTGTATATGTCCAAACCATCTCAAGCTTGCCTCCCTGACTCTGACAGGGAACACTCAACCTGCACTGTCTCTCTGATGTACTCATTTCTAATCCTGTCCATCCTGGTCACTCCCAGGGAAAATCTTCAATTCTGCCACCTCCAGCTCTGCCTCCTGTCTCTAGCAAGTGCCACCATCTCCAAACCATACATCATGGCAGGCCTCACTACGGTCTTATAAACTTTCTCTTTCACTCTTGCTGCTATCCTTCTGTCCCAAAGCACCCCTGACACTCGTCTCCACCCACTCCACCCTGCCTGAACTCTCTTCTTCACCTCTCTTGTGCTCTGTCCATTGCTTTGGATGGTTGACCTCAGGTATTGAAACTCATCCACCTTCACCACCTCTACTCCTTGCATCTTCACCGTTCCACCTGCCTCCCTCTCATTTACACACATATTCTGTCTTGCTTTTCCTGACTTTCATTCCTCTTCTCTCCAGTGCATACCTTCACCTGCTCCCTATTCTCACTACAGATCACATCATCTGCAAACATCATAGTCCACAGAGACTCCTGTCTGACCTCCTCTGTCAACTTGTCTATCAGAACTGCAAACAAGAAGGGGCCCTGACGATCCCTGATGCAATCTCACCCGAACCCATCTGTCACTCCTACCGCACACCTCACCACTGTCTCTTTGTTCTCATACATGTCCTCTGCCACTCCTGACTTACTTCAGAATAGCCACCTGTGGTAAACATTTGAATGATTTACATCTATCAGTGATCTTGATAGGCTGAATGGACTGTCACCTTCATTATGACATTTTGATACAACAGCAAAAAGATAGATACACAATAAGAAGGCATTATAAGGTCCAAATCTGTTTTGTGGCTCCATGAAGATATTTGGGGTCAACAGATGCTTAAAAAATGTCTCTTTTGACAGCACAGGTTGCTGATTCCTGTCCCGCATTCAGTTTGCTGGTATGTGGTCACCTTAGTTGCAATCCTGCTAGTTGTAATCCCAGTGTGATAACATTCCTATCTGGCTGGGTTACTCAAAAAATAAAACATAACAGTGCGAGCTATTAATCAGGTGATCATCATCACTGATGCACCACAGGAAAAGTGCCTCAAGATAAGTGTTAGCTCCGTTAGCTCTGCGAGCTAAGTGATCGGGAAACAGGAAAAAAGTCAAAGAAGTCGTGATACCAATTAAACAGACAGCAAACATGACTGATGAGCAAGCCAGGCAGACTGAGGGCCCGCTGTGCAGCAGAAATGTGCGACTTTAGGGGAGGTTACAGCTTGTTCCACTCAATTTTGGGGACTAAACTGCTCGGCTGTCATGTGACCGTTGATCCAGCTCGGAATGAAGCTTCGCCACAAAACACCGCGAAACTGAGACTGCGAAGCCGTGTTCGCGGTCTCCTTCCGCCGACTGCAAGTCTGAGGAAATATAAAGTACTGGAAGTGCGCGGTGTAGGTGCGGGAAACCGTGGCCTTTGCGCCATTTCGTACTCACCATCTTCTATGTTGCAGCTTGCTGCGAGTCAAGTTGAGGAAGCGCCTACGCACGTACAGCGTCAAGACGTCAGCCAATGGGAAGAGAGAATCGTCAAGCTCGATGCAATGCTTCTTTTGTCCTTTCAAAATAAAACAAGAAAAACCTGTAATCAGAGGTAGTTCTTAAAGCGTTGTAATCTGAATTTGAAAGGAAGCTGAAATGACTATCGTTGTTAGCATGTTCTAATTTTAATTCCCATGTTTGAGACCTGAAAGGAATTTTGTTCCACATGTTCCACATAAGGGGTGTCAAACTCCTGGCCTGCGGGCCAGAACCGGGCCCCCAAAGGCTCCAATCTGGCCCAGTGGATTGATTTAGAAAATGTGGAGATTTCACATCAGCTTTACACACTTCTGACAAATAAACAACCCATGGTAAGTAGGAAATCGAGAAAGAAAATTAGTTTTTTTTATTCATTATTTGGTATTCAAATTCAAAAAAGGCTGCACGTTTGCCTTAGAAGTGGAAGGTCCCTGGTTAGATTCTCTCACTATGGAAGGACTGGCATCCAGCAAGAAAACTCTGCTAATTTACTGATGTGGATCAGTCGGGTGTGGCGACCCCTTTGTGGAAAATACGAGGGAGCAGCCAAAAAGTACATTTAATATTCAAGGTAATAACAGAAAAAGCCATTTTCTTCCAATATATTTTTTATTTGTTGACAACATAAAAAATAGGACATTTTTTGTGACTTCAGTTTTTTAATTACTGGCTAAAGATCAGTGTAAGCACAATAAGCCATGCTCACTGGTTTCTCTGCTTTGCTGCAGCAGCATTTCTTTATCATACAGAAGACATGTTCTTAAAATTGCATTTCTTTTTCTTAAGGCATCTCAGGGATTTAATGTGTAGTAAAACTCTTTACTCTGAAAGTAATGGGAACAATTTGGAGGTGGGGTTTTTTTTTCTGTCAAAGTTATCAGGTAATCAATTACTGCTCTGGCCCGCTTCAGACGCAGCTGGGTTGTATATGGCCCATGATATAAAACAAGTCTGACACCCCTGAATTAGAGGTATTTCATAAACGGTTGCAATCTGGTTTTGAAAGCAAGATCAAATGAGTAACCTTGCTTAAATCATTTTCTTTAACTCCCATGTTTGAGACCGTTCTCCCTCTCCGAGTCTGGTTCTGCCGGAGGTCTCTTCCTGTTAAAAGGGAGTTCTTCCTTCCCACAGTCGCCAAGTGCTCCTCACAGGGGAATGTCTGATTGTTGGGGTTTTCGCTTTAACACTGTAGGATCTTTACCTTACAGTGTAAAGCATCTTGAGGTGACTTTTGTTGTGAACTGGCGCTATATAAACAAATTGAGCTTTATTTCACATATTTTACATCAGAGGTGACAAACATACAACCCATGAGCCAGAATTGGCCTGTCAGTCTGGTCCACTGGTTTGCTTTAGAAAATGTGGAGATTTCAAAAAGGGAATCAGAATTAATCCCAAGGGAGAGATTACTCGAGCACACAAGCACACAAGCAGTACAGTTAAGATGAAATATAGAAAACTCTGTGTTCGGCAAGTCAAGAAGTACGTACCCAGCATGGCAGTAGGTGAAAGTCCAGTAATGAAGGGGAAGATCTGTCCAGGAAGACATACATTATGGAATTTCAGCTGCAGTTTCAACAGTTTTACAGTCTCCTTACTGACAAATACATGACCCACGGCCAGGGTGATCAGATCCAGAAAAAAAACTGAATGTGGGGCAAATTAGCAGTGTGTGGGGTGGTCTTAAAGTTTCATATCCAACTTAAAAATAAAAATAAAAATACACTATGTAGGTTACCTGTATGGCTTGTAAAGGCCAAAAATATTATATTTGAATGCAACTTTTCCAGTTCTCTTGATAAGTAAACAAGAGTGGACACTACAGTAATGAAGTAAATGTACTTACGTACATGTCCACAATAGTGCAGTGGTTTAGACATTCACCTCACAGGCAAAAGGTCCCCAGTTTGATTTCAGGTGGGACCACAAGCCCCTCTCACCTCTGCCAAATTATCAATGTGAATTAATCTGCTGTGGCGACCCCTTCAGAAAAATCCAAGGGAGCAGCTGCAGGTACTGTACTTAAGTACATTTTTGAGCATCTGTACTTTTTGGGGGAAACTTAGTACTTTCACTCTACGACATTTGGAAGAAGAATATAGTATTTTTGACTCCACTACAGGCGCATGCAGAAGAGGTGGACTAAAGGGGCTGGACCACCTGCCCCTTTCACCCCTTGACCAAATGCCCTTTGATCCATGTATCCATGAACTTTCTCTTTTCCTCCTGCTTGGCAGCTCCAGCTTCAACATCCTTTGTCCCTCTCACAAGAACATGGATTATTATTAATTAATAACCTATCATAATAAATAACCTGGTACCTGCCAGTACATCGTGTCACCGCGTGACCCTTCACTTTAATGTTGGCGTGACGTGCTAAGCTGTCGAGCACACAGCGGAAAGCAGGGATCAGAGACCAGAGAGAGAGCTGTAGTCAGTCTTGATGTCAAAATAAACAAATAGACTTTTTTTTTTTTTGTCTGTTTGGAGTCCCTGACCCTTTAGAGGTCTCTGCACAGCCCTGCTCCAATACATTTCTGTAAATATTGTGGAGTACTCACTACTTTTGCTCTGAAGTCACCTGATGGATTTTCTTTCTCTTTTTTTCTGAAATCCCAAAGACATTAAACTGTGTTCATGTTATTCTGCACAGTTTGTTGTGTTGTCGTACCTGTATATTATCAGACTGAGGCTGCACCAGTGACTGTAGGAAAAATCAGTATAATTTAAAACTGGATTATTACAAAAATACTTGTATTTAAACAAAGCATAGGCATTAAAAAGGAAAAGAAAATGTAGTATTTCCATTTGATTTGTGCTGGGATAAAAAAAATATGATATTTTACCTTGCATAATGAAAGCATTTTTTAAATCTTTTTGACATATACTTTGAATAATTAAGTATTTTTAAGAGCAAGTACTTAAGTACTTTAATTTAAGTAATAATATGACAGGGTAACTTTCACTTGTGTTGGAGTAATATTTAACTAGGAGTATTTATACTTTGACTCAAGTTATTAAGTTGTGTATTTTGTCCACCATTTTCTGAAAGTAAGGGGAATAATGTAGAGGTGGTTTCTCTTTGTAAGCCATCATGTAATCATTTTACTGGTCTGGCCCACTTCAGATGCAGCTGGGTTGTATGTGGTCCATGTTTTAAAATGAAGCTGAGACCCCTGTTCTTACGGTGACCAGATGTCCCTTTATGTAGGACTAAACAGTATTTTTCTCCCTTGTCCCCCTGTCCCACATACTGTCCCACGTTATCACTGGTTCTAGTTTACAAAAATGAACATATAGTCTTGCTTTTATTGAACAGTTGTGAAGAAAGATTGTTATCATGAGTTTCCTGAAGGTGAACATTTAATGGATAAAACTAGAAATCACCACAAAGTCTCAAACTACATGGATTTTTTTTTTTAATACGGTGAAAAATTCCTAAAATAAAAAGAAATAAAGCTACAATAAATACAGGGAATCTTCTAATAACTTGGTGAAGCTGGTGGAAAGTAGTTATCTGAGAGTTTTTTTAGTTTTGTCAGTTATTTGAGTCACGTTTGTTGAGTCATGTTCAGCAATGCTGTGTTTATTTAGAAAACATATACCGTTTTAAATGGACTGGTACTTATATTGCACTTTTCTAGCATTTTATTGTATGCCTTTTAGCACATTTAACTATCATG
Organism: Etroplus canarensis; assembly: GCA_015106775.1. Taxonomy (NCBI): domain Eukaryota; kingdom Metazoa; phylum Chordata; class Actinopteri; order Cichliformes; family Cichlidae; genus Etroplus; species Etroplus canarensis. Next base: position 16,305 of record VUQH01063424.1, read on the forward strand.
CACACATTCACACTGACAGATGCATTGGGAGCTATTTAGGGTTCCATGTCTTGCCCAAGGATGCTTCGGCATGTAGACTGGAGAAGCCATTGATCGAACTGCCAACCTTCCTGTTGGAAGACAACCCACTCTACTCCTGAGCCACAGCGTAGTGTAGTGATTCACACATGACCTTGCAACCAAAAGTCCCGTGGTTCAGTTCCTAGTCTGGACACAACCCCCTCTCGCCATGGGGGGGCTGCATCTGGTGTAAAGCCTCTGCCAAATTATCAGTGCGGCTCCCTTGGGGGAAAAATACTACCAAGCAGCTGAGCATTATTAAAATCGGGACATTATATTAACCTTAAGTCACATGCTACAGATTTGCAACTCCAAAATAACAGGAACAATAACAGAACAGCCCAAATTAGCTGTTTATAAAAAAAAAAAAATGTCAGCCAGGCTTCAGTATGAAAACATTACATTTTTTCTGGACATCTTTATGTCCAGATGAACAGAATCAACTTTTGAGGTTTTACTTACCTGGATGATTGAGCATGCATCAAGACGTTTTAACCCACTTTGGCAGTGATTGCCTAAAGCTTGTACGTCAGTTTAAACAAACAGCACGTAAGATGGCTGATTACAGGAACCACCTGAGATTCAGCCTCAGATGCCAACCGTCTCTGAGTCAAGGAGGGGGCCTAAGGGTACATCTTTCGCCATCTTGCAATGCTGTGATTGCAACCATTACCCAGCTCTCTGTGAATGGTACTCATGGCCTTTGATCAGTGACCTTTGATCAGTGGCGCCTTGATCTGTGGTTGTTTGATCCATGGTCATGAGAATTTGCATTTATAAGGTTGGAGAGTCCTGATGAAACGTTTCTTCCACGGAAAACTTTATGTCCAGATGAACAGAACCAACTTTGGAGGTATTACATTTTTTCATTAGCCAGTAGGTACAAGGCCTCTTAAAATATGCATATGTGCAGCATTTCCTTCTTCCTGATGCTACTAGTGTTCCCTTTGTTTTTGACTTCTGTGATGTTACACGAAACACAAAAGAAAAAGGCCTCTGTGATGAGTTCTCTACTCCTTTCTGATGACCTGTGTAGTCAGACCCTCTAATACATTTTGATAAAGACTACACAGTGCTAGAAAGAAACAAGTCTGGTTTCAGTGCAGGTTTCAGAATATGCAGTGTATGAAAATGATGTTTGTGCCAAAGCATACAACAGCCTACATGATTTTTTTTTTTAAAGTCCAGTACAAATAAGACAGAAATACTGCATGTTTTTCTTTTCCTTTTTAATGTAATGGTATGTTTTAACCCCAAGCTTTTTTTAGTTATAACAGTTTTCATCAGCTGACTTCAGAGCAAAAGTAGCGAGTACTAAACAACAGTTACAGTCAATAGCAGAGTCAAAAGTACAATATTTGTCATTTGTAATATTCATTTATCGATTTATTCATTAATGTATATATTTTAGGTGTAGGATGGATCCTCTGTTATATGTAAAGTATGATTTGCTTTTACTTATGCGTGATTATGTATAGATATATATACTTTCCTTGTCATTTCTTAATTACATGTACAAATACCTGTGCTGTTAATGCTTGCAATCAAAATTTCATATTTACATGACTAATAAAGGCTTATCTTATCTTATCTTATCTTATTTGTCTTTCAAATGTAGTGGAACAAAAGTGGTAAGTTTCCCCCAAAAAATAATATTTCAAGTATAGATGCTCAAAATATGTACAGCAATTAAGTACATTTACTTAGTTACTGTCCACCCCTGTTTGCTTACCAAGAGAACTGGAAAAGTTGCATTCAGATATATTTGGCCTTTACATGCTGAATGCCATACGGATAACCCGCATATTTTATTGTATTTTTATTTTTAAGTTAAGCGAGCAAACAAACAAACGTACTTTTAATGAATACCTGGTGGGGAAATTCATCATTTCCAGTCTCAACACGCTCAGGTGCCACGTATGCACACTGGACATGCAGGTCTGAGCAATACATGCACAGAAAGAGCCAGGAACATGCGGTGGTGGAGAGGTGAGAAAGAAGGCAGCCCATTACATGTGCCAGGGAGAAAGGTGGGGGGGCTCGGTGCCTTGCTCAAGGGCGCCTCAGCAGTGCTCATCTCCAGGTTCTAGTATGCCTTCATATATATGAGTCCAAGATGGGTCACCCCAGCCATGGGTCATGCATTCATCACTATGGAGAGTTGAAGTCATGTGGTCACTGTGTTGTCTTTTATTTCAAATGTAGTCAGAGTAGTAAGCGTCCCCGAAAAACAGTACTCAAATACAGATATTCAAAAATTACAGTACTTAAGTAAATGTACTTAGTTACTGTCGCCTTTGAATCTGTTTTGCATGTTTTTAAAATTTGAGTAGTGGAGCTAACGTGACTACTAAAAACTCTTTAACCCCCTGCACGTCTGCATGTCTTCATGCCTTCATGTTTTCATGCCTTCATTTTAAATTCTTCAAGTGGATCACGTTTTCTAACGGAGAGGCTCGCGGCGATGAGGTTTCGACGTTTCTATGATGTTTTGAAAGCGAGATCAGATGACTGACATGGACTCAACGCTCTCGCACCAGTTCCCGTGTCGGCGCCGCTTCAGCCGACTTTTATTTTGGAATGAACGCCGACACCGGATGTTGCTGTGGGCGTGGGCTTGACGTTCGTGAGTAAAAGCGACGCGAGTAGCAGCATTTCGCAGAACATTCGAGAGGTAGGTCAGAAAAAATTTCATCGTATTTTCACCGGCTCGTCCGAACGACAGTTCCACGCGGATAGCTGCAATTTCATGAAGGCGTTTTAGCGAACGGGCGAACCCTAAGGACGACGTTTATTCGCGTTATCTTCCATCGACCGCGTTGATTGGACTCGGCTAATAACTGCGTTAGCTGTGTGACGTCCGCTGGCTTTATTTTAGCACATGGGATGCGGCTATTTACTGGAGCTCTAGCGACTGTTTTACAGTGACTGCTGCTCATGGAGAAGGTGCGTTTTGAGTGTCGAGTTTACGGGGTTGGGTTTGTTAATAAACCCGTTTTTTATGCTTTCTGGTAATTTCTGGGGGGGCATTAGTCGACGAAACACGTGTAAGGCTAACTTTAGCCAGGCAGTGGGTCTGACGTTAGTTTTTTTTCTCCACGGGGTTGCGAACGTTTGGAGTCGCTTTAATCCTCTTGGCAGTTGGGTGGTACGTTGCCACGGCGCTACCCACCCCGCAGAACACCACCGGCGGTCACAAGCGGCGGCGTTAGCGCCGTAGTGCGCGTTTTTGTGTGAAATAACGACACGTTTCTCCTCCACCCAAAAGGTCCCCAAACCCCGAGGACGTTCCGGATCACCTCTTTCTGCCTCTGAGAAGACTGCCTGCACTGTTCGGACGCTTCAGGGTGTTTCTCTGTGCATCTAAGAAACCCTGCTGTAATCAATACAACACCAGCACCAGCCATCCACCACCGTTCACTGCGGCTCTTGGACGATCAGCGTTGTGTTTATGTCTTTGTTTTGCGAAAACGGTAAGTGGCAGATGTACGTGTGTATTTTCAGGTATTTGCTTTGCTGTTGTGTGTTCTGTAAACTTTACGCGGCGTTATTTGGCCAATATGGCACGGTTTCGGTGCCACTGGATTAAAATGGCGTCTTCCAGTCTCGTCACTCGTGTGCAGTGACTGTATGACGCACTCTGCACCAAGCTGCCTGCTAGGCTAACTTAGCTGGCCGCCTCCTGAAATAGCCTCCACCTTTTGCCCTTCTCAGCAATCTCCACCACTTTGTCACTCACAAGCAAGTTTTCAGGCATTTCATGCTGGATCCCGATCGCAAGTCTGTAGACTGTTTGAGATTAAAGCCATCCGCAGAGCGGAGAGTTGTTTGGCTGCTGCTAGGCCTCCCTGTTTGTGACCTAGTAAAAAAAAGAAAAGAGTAGGCCTTATATGACTAAAGCCAGTGGCCCTCATGTAAGACAAAGGGTTTTTACAAAGCCCTTTTGGTGCAGTATGTGGCCACAAAAGGTGGGGGAAGCATCCAGTTTTGTGGCTGCGTTTTTAGATAGATGGTAGTTTACTGATCCTGGGCTGGGAAATTCCTGTTACAGCAGCAAGTAGTCAACAACAGTGTGGGTACACAGTATCAATAAAAGTAAAATAAATGTATACCAATAAGGTTTACAGCATATACCAGGGCGTAAGCTCAATATCCACAGCCTTGGGGAGTTTTAAACTCTTTATATTTGTGGAAATATGTGCGCTCTTCACTGTGCAATAAGTATGTGGTTTGCAGTTTCATTTAAGTTGCTTAAATATGTTTGTTTGTATCTTTGGGTATGTAGTTTTTTCTTCTTTTTGTTTAAGTAGTTTTTATAACTGAGCTACTATCTGCTGCTGTATACAATGCAAAATTCCCCCTTGTGGGACTACTAAAGGATTATCTGTAGCATGGTGGTTTACAAATTTGCCTTATAAGCAAAAGCTCCCTGGTGTGATTCTGGGTGGGGACACAAGCCTCTCAAGAGTTGTCAGGAAGGGCATCTGGCGTAAAAACTGTGCCAAGTCACCGATGTGAATTAATCCGTTGTGGCGGCCGCTTGGGGAAAATACAAGATGGCAGTCGAAGGTACATCTTATCTTACTGTAAAGGCAAATTATATGGAAAAAATTTAAATTTATTGAAATTTTAAATTGGTAAAGTATACATTGTACATAGAGAAAGGGCTAATGAATGACTAAGAGGGAAATGGAGATAAGGTGTGCAAATAGGAAACATACAGTACAATTTAACTGGCTGAAGC
>VUQH01063424.1:34269-45311 GCA_015106775.1 Etroplus canarensis
GACACCCCCTCTACCTTTAAGATCAGGCTTAAAACTTTCCTTTTTGATAAAGCTTACAGTTAGGGCTCAGTTATGCTGCAATAGGTTTAGGCTGCTGGGGGGTTCTTATGATGTGCTGGGCATTTCTTCTCCACCCATGGCCTGTGTCTCTCTTTGCTCTTCTTTTTCTCTTCTCCTTCCCCTCACCCCCAACCAGTCGAGGCAGTTGGCTGCCCCTCCCCGAGCCTAGTTCTACCAGACGTCTCTTCCTGTTAAAAGGGAGTTCTTCCTTCCCTCCTCATAGGGGCTGGTCTGATTGTTGGGGTTTTCTCTCTAACACTGTAGGGTCTTTACCTTACAGTGTGAAGCGCCTTGAGGTGAATTTTGTTGTGAATTGGCGCTATATAAATAAAACTGAATTGAACAGAATTGCAAGAGAAAGCTAAAAAATGGTGATGGAAAAGTTATCATAATCTGTACATGTTCTATAAAGCACTAAAAAAAACACACTAGTAACCTTTGAAGCACTTTTATTTATTTAAGCTGATTTAAAGAATAAAAAGATGCTGTTGTTATTCTCTTGTCTCACTAATATTTGAAATAGTGAGGGTACAAAGGCACATAAATGTTTTCCTTTGAAGCTAACTAAATTCCCATTTCCTCCTGACTGATGACAGGCCTCTCTGTGCTTATGCTCCAATGGGACTGAGGTCAGCCGGTTTCCTCACTTCCTCTCCCCGTTCAGCTGGACACACTAATGCTGCCTTCACGTGCCGTCGGAAATATCAGACCCGCATTCCATCACACACAAATCCCGCAATTGGACAGTGTACAAAACGTGTAAATGAAACGATGAAAATAAGCATCAGGAACACCCATCAATATCATATGTGTGTTTTTATAAAATGTATGCTCATTCTCATGTCTTTAAATCACCACATGATGGAACAGTCTATAAGAAACTGCTTTCCATGTAGATTTTAAACGCCTTCAGTACAGACTTAGATTTATTATTAGATTTGGTGTATTTAAAAATGTGTGTGTGTGTTGTACTTTTTTCCCTTTTCTAACATTTGTTGATTCCACTGTAAATTCAAAATGAAAGCACATGATTAAAGACATTAAGGTACATATTCCAATGTTTATTTAACACTTAATTTATAACTGGCACAAATCAAAGTATACTATATGGACAAAGGTATTGGGTCACCTACATATTACACTTGCAGGAGCTTGGATTCTAAATCCATAAGCACTGTTATAGAGTTGATCCCCCCTTTGCAGCTATAACAGCGTTCTCTCTTCTGGGAAGGCTTTCTACAAGATCTTGGAGTGTGTCTGTGTGAAGATTTGCCCATTCATCTAGAAGAGCCTCTCTGAGGTCAGACAGTGATGTTGGATGAGAGGGCCTCACTCACAACCTCTGTTCTAGCTCATCCCAAAGGTGTTGGATGGGGTTGAGGTCAGGGCTCTGTACAGGCCAGTCAAGTTCTTCTATGCCAAATGCATCCAACCATGCCTTTATGGGTCTTGCTTTGTGTACTGGGCCACAGTCACACTGGAGCAGAAAAGGGTTTTCCCCAAACTGCTTCCACTAAATTGAAAGCATAGAATTTCAACAATGTCTTGCTAAGCCATAGCATTAAGATTTGCCTTGAATGGACCTAGGTGGCAGGTAGCGTTCTCCAGGTATTCACCAAAACCAGACTCGCTTATCAGACTGCCAGATAGAGAAGTGTGATTCTCTATCTGGCTAGATAGTCAAGTGGCAGTGTGCTTTACCCCATTCCATCCAACAATCAGCATCGTGCTTAGTGATGTAAAACGTGTATGCAGCTGCTTAGACATGGAAACATGGAAACCCATGCCATAAAGTATTCCCCACTCGAAGTTTTTGTGCTTATATTAATGCCAGAGGAAGTCTGGAACTCTGCAGATACTGAGTCAGCAGAGCTCTGGTGGCTTTTCATGCACTATGTGCCTCAGCATTCAGTGACCCTGCTCTGTTACTTTACGTGGTCTGCCACTTTGTGGCTCAGTTGCTGTGGTTCCTAAATGCTTCCACTTTCCAGTAATACTACTTGCAGCTGATGGTGGAATATCTGGGAGAGTAGAAATTTCATGATCTGACTTCAGTAGCACCCTCTGACAGCACCACTCTCAAATTCAGTGACCCCTTCTTTTGCAGTTATTTGTAAAGGCAGACTGCATGGCTATGTGCTTTATTTTATACATCTGTGGCAATGTGACTGAATCTAACATATGAATTCAGTGATTAGGAGGTGTAGCTCAAAACTTTTGTCCAAATAGAGTATGACCCGCTGAGAATTTGAATATGAACAATACATATAGAATTTCACCCAGAAGTCCTGTGTGCCTAGTGATGACAGCTTACTTCTTCACATTTTGATGTTTTTATTAGTGCTGCAGAGATCAAACAATTTATCAATTATATTTTTCACTCTTCATCATCATTAAATAATTTGTTTTGCAAAAATATGAACTGTTCTCTGGAAATTCTCTGATGTGTTTTACTGTAGAATTAATATGTTTTGATGTTGATCAGACAACACATAAAAGTATTTGTAGACATGACATATAAAAATAAAAACTATTGCTTAATCGCAGACCAAATTCTTGGGTAAACACTTATTTTTTATTTAATCAGGCCTAAGCTATATGTTATTGCTCTACATTCAAAAACTTTACGGACACTATAGTCCATATCAGCGAAAAGAAAAACACAGCAAAATATTAAAATAGTAAGGAAGAGTAAATAGGGGGACAATAGTGTAAAAATACAGTCATCAGTGGTTTACAGCACAAATAAGCAATTGTTCCAGTGTGTCCAAAAACAGGAGAAATATCTTGTGTCGCTTCCAGCAGGATCACATTTTCCAACTCCCTTAACAGACACATGAATTTGTACGTAAAATTTCTCAGCAGAGCGTGAAATGTAGGAAATATTAGGCTTGTCCATCACGGAAGTTTAGGCAAAGTCGTGAATGCATCATTATTCGCCACCTGAAGAGTTTTCATTTTTGCTTTACTGTAAGAACACCACAGATGTGCTTTACAAAGCTGTGTCCAATTAGGGTGACCAGATCCCAACAAACTAAATGTGAAACACAGAGTATGTTTGTGTGGGACAATGTGGGACACGTTACTAGTTCTGAGAGACATTCAGCATGTGAAAGACTTTTTATTTTAATTCAACCGTCCCAACTCCTCCACAAGGCTTAAATGCAAGCCGAAGTTTATTCATTCCTTCTCTCATGCAGCTCCTTTTTATCCTGCTAACCACACAGTAGTTGTTTTGTCTAGAAATCATTTGGGTTTCATCTTTTTGAGCTACAAGTTTCTTGTGAGACTCTCAAACAACTGAGAATCACCTCTCACTCAGTTCCACCCCTGTTATTGCAGCTGCATTTCCTTTTACTTGCGACAGTTTTCCTCACATTCTATTAAACTCGTGAGTTTGTGGTGACCTGCAATTCACGATCGTGGGTGTCGTGTAGGCAGCAGAAGTCGGTGACATGTTAACCAGCAGGAGACACATAGGAAGTGAGTAAGTAAATAAAGTTTATTTATGTAGAGCAAGTTGGTCTCAAAGTGCTTCACAATAAAGCGAGCAAAAGCCAGAGAACACAGAACTGCTACACAATGAAAAAGGCTAAAAATGCACCTTTGGCTGCTTCCTTGCATCTTCCCCAAATGGATTAATCCATACTGGTAATCTGGCAGAGGTTTTATGCTGGATGCCCTTTCTGGTGCAACCTTGCATGGTGAGAGGGGTTTGGAATCAAACCGAGGACTTCTTCACAGCCATTTAATAAAAGCAAGACTTTATAAAAGTGTCTCTTACAATGTTGACATCTGAAAAATAGAAAAGCACTCATAGAGCACAGACCTCAGCCAAACATGATCCAAGGCATGATCATCAAAGGCATTGACATCAAAGGCATGATCATCATAGTGCCTTTGATGATCTGATCACTGTTACTTCAATAGTTATTGATGTCAGGATGTTTTGTTCGGCGTGATCCCATCACCTGATTCTTCCCAAAATTTAATCACCTCTCCCTTTTATGACGCCGAATCCATAAAAAATTTCAGCCAAATCCGTTCATAACTTTTTGAGTTATTTTGCACACAGACATACTAGCCAACGCCGATGAAAACATAACCTCCTCGGCAGAGGTAACTAGAGCCCATCAAAATGTGGGCTTTTGGCTTTTACACCCAAGCCTACAAGGAGCTTGTCCCTGGTTTCTGTAGCATGAAGCGACTTAGGAGTTAGACTCCTCCTAGATGGAACGCTAGTCCATCGCAGGTTACTTTCCCAGTATTTTACTGGTACCCATTTTTTTACTGCCGGGTTGACAGAGGCACACTTGCAGTTGGGACCTTGCCCAAGGGTCTTGGTACAGTGGGGGTCTGACCAGGATTCAAACCTATGACCTCTTGACCAGCACTTTAACAATTACACCACTGCCCCAGCTATCAAAGTGTGGGACACTGTGTCAATATGTAGGACAGGGGGACAAGAAATAAAAATGCCTTGCAGTTCCTCATAAAGAGGGACACCTGGTCACCCTAAGTACTATAAACTCTAAAAACAAAAAAGATCTACTTGAACACAAACAGTGCAACACTTGGAAATATCTCCTGTGCCGCATTTTAATCGACTAAAAACAAACGTCGCTGCTGACAGTCGGTTGACCGACATTTTAGAGAAAAAAGCCAAATGTCGGAGCCTGGGAGGGGTCCGTGAAGGCAGCCTAATCCAACCCAGCCGCTGAGTAGCCATTTTGGTCCCACCTAAAACAGACAGACCCGCTTCACTTTGGGCCGCCGGAGATGGAAGAAACCGAGCCGACGGCGAGTGTTTCAGCCAGCCGGACCTCCTGAATCACCCCGTGCGTTATCCACCGGTGACACTCGACGCCATGGCGTGTTTCTAGACTGAGTGATTTAGTGGAAATACAGCCTGTGGCGATTTTTTTTTTTTTTTTTTGAAGTGGCGACCGACAGCGCCTGAACGTTAGTATAGTTAGCTTCACTGACTCAAACCCAAACGGACAGACGGACACTGATTTGCTTTGCCTGTCGAGTCCCCCACGGGCCATGCACGGCGTGTACGCGCCTTGTAAATGCTGAAAGCGGGATTATTATGCTCTTTAATAAGGGTTTCCCCCCTCCTCTCGGTCCTTAGCAGCTCAGGTGCTCGACTCTAACGCGTCCGGTCTGCTTTGAAAATTGTCACGATCCATGCTGAGACCGTTTCCCCCGGCAGGGAGCTGAAAAGCAAAGCAGTACGTTCATTTTTCGGCTGCCGGGCTGAAGACGGCGCATTTTGGACCTCAAGACGGCGAGTGGTTAAAGAAGGGGGGGATAAAAGATGTCAACAAAAACTCCTTTACCCACGGTCAACGAGAAGACGACGGAAAATGTAAGTAGGAACGGCGTTTCGCTGTAAAACAACAGATTCACAAAGTAACTCTGCCTCCTTATTGACTTTCTGTTGCCTTATTAAACCGGATGATAGATGGTTGTTTCACACTTGGCTGGTAGCTAGTAAACAAGCATAACCTCTGCGTTAAATAAGCTTCTGTTGTTCATCAGTAGTGGATTTATTTGCACGTTAATGTGTATTTTGTGTCGGTAATATGGGTGTTCTTGGTGTATTTTGGCCCAGTCGTGAACAAAACTACAGTACTTTGCCTGCTGGTTCTGGCAGGCAACAGTAGTTTCGCTTCTGGCTGCCTATTGGCTCTCCCAGCTGTCACTCAGAGGTCTCAGCCGTTCAGCTTCCAAATATGGGTCTTATTAGTCCGCCCCCTCGTGACCAATAGAATCTCCGGTGTGAAAGAACGCTGCCGAGCGAGTTACAATGTAGTCAGCGAAGCTTCCGGTCGGAGTTGTCAGAATAAACTGCAGTTAGAAAGGGAGATAATGTAACTTTTCATCAGGAAAGCTATAAAATGACCATAATCTATATGGGGAATTGATGGATTTGACTTTCTACTATTCCCACTCTCTCCTTTTACTAAGTGAAAATGTATTTTTTTTATATCTCCCGTTTTACTGTATTATATTTTCTATTTTACTTAAATCTTATTTTACTTTTTTTTTTTAACATGCTACACCAAGACCTAAGAATCAGTATTTTGTTCATCCTGTTATGGGGTGAATGACAAAAGTCTGAGTCTATACTGATGATTTTCCAGGCTCTCTTTAGGAGACTGCAAGTTTTATTCCATTGAAAATCAAATATAAGTTTGTAAAACAAAAGTTCTGCAGCCCCTTCAGCAACTGAACAATTTGAAAATAAGTGTAGATGGCGTAGGTGGACTGTCAGACAACTGATTTTTTACTGTTTTGTTTTTTTTTTTTTTTAAACTAAAACATTAAATTTGTATTTGCAGGTTTTATGATAGGATATCAATATTTGGTATGCCTGTTTCGATATGGAAAACGTCTCAACACGAAACAGGATCAATTCCCCAACCATTACCTTCTATGATTACCACTCTCAAATTTTTCATTAAATTGTCAGTATTGATACATTTCCAGGCTCTCTCTTGGAGACCCCAGGTCTTGTTTCTTTGAAAATCAAATAAAAGGTATGAAACTCACCTCTCCTGAATGTTTTATTTGCCATTTGTGTAGTTTTATTTTTAATGACACATCCCATATTGTGTATATATTAAGCAATGTTTATTAGCGGTGGGAATCACCAGAGACTCCACGATACGATATTATCACGATACTTAACTCACAATATGCTGTTATTGTGATTTTTAATCATTTGGTATCTGGTATGTTGACTATTGCAATGAAGTTACTGCTGTATTTTGCAAATATACCACGTTTTTTCAACAGTAAATTATGCCCCCAAAGGTAAACTTGGTCAGAATCTTGTTTTATTCAATAAGCTAAAGCTTTCAGTCTGATCCTCTCACTTAAGTCATTTTTATTGCGGCAAACTGAGATTGCCAGGCAGGCAGACAAACACCATAATTTCACAGTCTCATACTTCATTACATGTATTTTGAATAGTGCATCTTGTACACAAGTTCTGCAGCCCCTTCAGCAACTGAAGAATTAGAGAATAGACGTAGACTATGCAGGTGGACTGAAAAGGTAAAGTTTATTTTTTTAGTGCTAAAAACTTAAATTTGCATTCAAAATTTATATAATAAGATATTGATATCTGGTGTCCCTGCATTGATACAATGTTGTCATGCAAAATATCACAATACTATACTATAATCTATATTTTATCCTACCCCTCCTTATTAGTAGGCCTTGGGTCTTGTTCCTTTGAAAATCTATTATAGACTACAAAGTTAAACTATCCTGAATATTTTATCTGCCGTTTGTATAGTTTTAAAAAAAATGGACACATCCCATGTTGTGTATATTAGGCGGTATTTATATATCTGTACTACACTCCTCTCCTGCATTTTGAACCGGATACCAAAACACAGTCCTAGTACTGTAAACTGTACCTGGCAATAAACCGGTTTCGCGTTCTGATTTTCAATCGGTGTAACTTAAAATGTGCATTGTCTACAAGAAATATCACCCGGAGCTTATGACTCATCACAGTATCAGCAAGTCGGTGGAGATAAGACTGTGCAAAAGGATCACTGCTGGTGATGTGATTAATACTGTTGATCTGTTGTTCACCACCAGCTATTGATAAACCATAAATCAGTAGAGGTAACAAAGGGTCATTTAAAGTCTTTTTGTGGATTAAGTACATCACCTTTTCTGTTGTAACATGGTGATAGTTTGTTGCTGCCTTTTTTCTTTTGGTGGTGGTAAAATACTTGAATTTGTATTGTGATGAACATTTTCTGCAGTCTTCTTATGAGATGGAATAAGACTAAGCTGATCAGCAGCAGATTACCAAAATAAGCATTAGTTGCAGCTCTGTAAGAGTTAGATGTTTATATGGTGTTCTTTGCAAGAAATCTGAGCATTTTAGTGTTGGAAAAAGACAAGAACTCCTCCATGTTCCAACAATGAGTAGGCAGCTCACAGAAAGCATTTATTCTGAAAGGGAACCGTTCAGTTTCCGGCTTGTGGGTGTGCTTTCCTGTAGCAGACTTGACTGGGATCAGTGCCTTCCCCTCCTGCTGTCTCCCTCTCTGTCTCTCTGTGGTTATCGGGGCTCTGAGTTGGGAAAATCTGGTGTTGTGGGAATTTCTATGGGCATCATCAGCGGGGCGCAGTGCTTTCCTGTTGAAACATGACGGGCTCCCAGGCAGCCAGGAGACACCGCAGCTTTGTGAGTAACCACTGAAAAGGAAAAGACATTTTATTTTTTTTTCTTGTTGTAGTTCTTACAGGAAGTTGTTAGCTGGAAAAATAGACATGGTGGTAACACATGGGGATGTTTTCTTGTGCTTTCTGATTAGAAGTAATGAAAACTACATCCCTATGTTTCCACTGTGTGTGTGTGTTTTTTTTTGTTTTTTTTTGGGTTTTTTTTCCCCCTCCCTCCAGTCTGTCTGCGGTATTCAACAGTGACCTTATCCTAGTTGATGGTATTTTTATCTCCTGTGCTATCACTGTAGAAGTCCTAAAATATTCCTGTAGTGACTTAAAGTGTGTCTGTGCTGCATTGCTGCATGTTAGTGTTCTATAACTTCTCAGTTGCCCTTTGTCACTCTGCAATGTTAATTAAAGGTAAAGCCAACTGCCTTGCCTTGATATTAGGCATAATATCTGCCTTTTATCTTATATACTTGCAACAACTACAGGTCTGTTTAATTTCCCCATTTTTATCAGTGCCTTTGTCTTCATATTGAATGGGGTCAGTCAGGTTGGGGGACTGGAGGGGATGGGTAAAACTGGTTGGGGCAGAGTGCACCGCTACTCTTAACGAGGCAGTCGATACTGAGGCCACACCGAGTATCTGCCAGATTTTTTTTTTTTTTTGTGTGTGTCGTGTTTTTGGGACATGGAGAGCAGAACTTTTGAGCACAGCACCCAAAAATCAATCACTGCATCAGCAGTGGACTGCAGCGCTCCAAAATCCCAACACTGGAATCCACTCAGTGGTTTCTCTTTGATTGCGTGATAAAGGTGTATGGCAGAATCTGGGGGGTGGGTTAAACTGTAGGGTTGCGGTGTGAGGTTAATTATCTGGGGGGGAGTGATACAAATGGGCAGGTTTCTCCATCATCCCACTTGTATTGTTTTAAAGCAAAGTCAGTGGTCATAAAAAGTACGCAAGTTGAGTTAATAGTTGTTAATCAAGACTGTTTTATTAGAATTAAAATAAATGATATAGAAGACAGCTGGAATTAGACGAGCAGTTGATTGGTTGCTTGGATGGCAGCCAGAGCATATGGAGAGCTTTAATCATATCTCCCAGATGAAAGTCAGGATTTTTTTTTTGACCTCATCATGTCCCATCCTTGTCTGCCGTAGAGATTCGTGACTTTATCGGAATAACTGAATACGAATTTTGAGAAGCATCACCCAACTTGGTAGGTATGTTCCTCCAGAGGAGTAGGAGGTTGCGATTTAATTTGAACTTTCCGGCCCAAATATGAATAGCACTTCTTGATCTTAGATTGAAAATATGTTAAAATTGATGAAATTTAATATGTATGAGACAAATATCACTTCAGTTTCTACGTTTATACCTACCAAGTAGTGAACAAAGCCCAAGTCTGCGTAACAAAATAGAAATAAAATGGATCTGATCCAGAAGTAATCTTTTAATGTATTCCCAGATTGCATGTTCCTTTTCCAGCTAGAGTAATGTACAGTAATCATGAGGGAAAATCAGACTCTTTGGCATATCAGCTTGTTTCTCGAGGTCACCCGGATGTGACCCAGAATTTGACATGGATTACAGCGCGTGCTTTATCTCAAGAACCACTGATTGTACAGCAGTATTAGGCAAATTTAGACCTACCAAGTAGTGAAGTCCTTGTTTTTTTTTCTGGTCTTTTCAGAATACTTTGTTAATCCCAGGGGGAAATTACTTGCATAAGAGGCACTCTGTTAATTATGTATAAATATGAAAGAGAGAAAAATACCAATGAAAAGATAAAATAAATGAGAGAACCCCATATTACACTAAGAGTAACGTTCAGTAATCCTAAGGAAAATTCAGACCACTTGGGTATTTCATCTGGATTGCTTAATAAGTACCAGTGGGCTTTGAGTTAAGTGTCTTACATGGTCTTTAGGGGGTCATGGGGAGGTGGAGGACAGGCAGAACTTCATAATGGGGTCCCACAAATTTGTTAGCCCTGGTTTGGGAGCTGTTAATTGTGTTTCGTGGGTGAAAGGTGTCACGTCTAGCTATTGTACACTGCTCCAAAAAATTAAAGGAACACCTTTTTAATCAGAGTATAATCTGTTCAAGTCAATTAAACTTCCGAGATATTGATCTGGTCAGTTAAGTAGCGGATGGATTGTTAATCAGTTTCAGCTGCTTTGGTGTTAATTAAATCAACAAGAGGGGGCAACAATGACATGACCCCAAAAACAAGACTGGTTTTACAGGTCTTTTCTAGCTCTTTTTTTTTTCCATTAGTTTTGCATTTGGCTTGGGTCAGTGTCACTACTGGTAGCATGAGGCGATACCTGGACCCTACAGAGGTTGCACAGGTAATGCAACTCCTCTAGGATGGCACATCAATATGTGCCAGCCAAATGCTACCTAGCATGTGTGTGTGTTTGTTTTTTTAAATATTTATTTATATGTACATACACTCACTCACTTCTGGTCAGAAATTTTAGAACACCTCAATTTTTCAGTTTTTTATTAAAATTCAAGCAGTTCGAGTCCAATGAATAGCTTGAAATGGCACAAAGGTAAGTGATGAACTGCCAGAGGTTTAAAAAAGTAAGGTTACCTAAATCTGAAAAATAATGTACATTTCAGAATTATACAAAAAGGCCTTTTTCAGGGAACAAGCAATAGGTTAACAACTTAAAGCTGTTCTGCAGCAGTAGAGGTAGATCAAGCCTTGAACCCAGGATAACAAGGAACAGACACAGTACAAAGATAATAAATACAAGGACTCAAA
>VUQH01063433.1:2663-16079 GCA_015106775.1 Etroplus canarensis
AAAAAACAGACCTCGGTAGTAAACAACTGTGACCTGCTTAGCAGAGAGAGAGAGAGAGAGAGAGAGAGAGCGAGAGACAAAACAGATGAACCTGCATGGAAATGAGAGTGGGAAACGTAAACACAACATATTCTCCAGTATGAATACACAGACACATGAATGGACATATCAGCTTTGCACTCATGCACAGGCACACAAACACACTGACACACAGAAAAAAGCTTCTGCTCTGCACATGATAACCCCTTACACACTTTCATCAGCCAGAGGCTTTGATCCCTCACACATCCATGCGCTCTCTTTCGGAGCACGCTCAGACAGCTCATCGACCGCACTCATGAATACTTTATGATAGGAATATGAACATTTCTGAAGTTTTCGAGCACTGCAGAGGAGAAGGAGATGAAGGAGAAGCAGGGGATGAGGAAGAAGAGAGAGAAAACAGCTCAGAGATGTGAAGGCAGGGGGCAAGCAGTAGGAGGCATGCCTTCAATCTTTTTGATGCAACACTAAACAGCTCCAATTCAGAACTGCTTTCTGTGTGTTTTCTGTTCAAATATAATTAGCTGCCATATGGTCATGGATCCATTCCATAACAAACCAGCACCCAGTGAGCTAATCAGCTGACAACAGGCTTTCCTTACCATTAAATATGGGAGCCTAAGAAAACTCAGACTCTTCCGGTATTAAACAAAATACCACAGCTCATTTCTGTCTTTCACTGCCACATTTCTGATCTCTCATAACATCTTAAACATAGGAGCTAGCTGCATGAAATTTAATTTAAAGTAATCTTTGTTAAGAACTACAACCAAATCATTTTACATTAATTTCAAGTGTCACAATCTACAGCCCAAATCTCGTTTTTTCACTAAATATTAAGTTTGAGATTAAGACACTAAACCCACCATAATGCTGAGTTTGTGAGAAATATACATGTATAAAACATGTGTGAAGGTGTGGTTTGTGAGTTTAACTTTGACCTCTTGCTGATGCCATGAGAAACATGTCATGTCTTGATAATCATAATAGCCCAGCGGCTCACCAAAAGCACGTGGAGCTTATCTGGTACCAAAAAAAGCCAGCCCAGATGGGAATATAATTTGAACATTTTACACCCAACAAGCATGATGACACAATATCCTGGATTCAGATACTGTGGGATCAGGATGTGGACACCGTAGGGTTGCTGCAAACCAATTCTGGCTACAAGGCATTGAATCATTTCTCCAGTTCCTTCACGTACACGTTTGCCCATAGCTGACAATGCCTGGTACCTTGCAGTAGTTATAGATGTTGAGAGTGATGATATCCACGTAGACTTCATGAAGCTGAATGCTGATGCACAATCATTTTACTGGCCTGTAGTGTTGCATACCAACATCATCATCACCACTGTTGCATGGATGATGGCTGGGACAATCGTACTCCAGCATCATACAGGTCAATCATACCTTGAAACGGCAGTTAAAAAAAAAAAATAACGTAAAATAAAATAAAAAATCTGTTGTTATTTTCATTGTGTATACTTATTTCATCATGCTTAACATCTAATATTCTTGCTGCGTCTTTTGACACAGTTATTAGTGCGCGCTCAATTTAATATTTATGTAACACCAAATCACGACTGGACCTCACTTTACAGTAAGGTCCAATCTGTCCTACGTGATGTCTTTGCAAAGTATGAAAATTGCAGATTTTTGAATGAAATGCCTTGCTATTCTTGATTTTTCCACTGGGTGTCACACTAGCCTAGTAAGAGTAACAAGTATAACGCTTGATAAGCTATGAAACACAAACCTGTTTCCAGGTATGCCAACGAGTGATTTGGTGTCTAGTGTCATTATTTTTGGCTTACTTTGTTTAAATGACTTAATTTTTTCTGATTTTAATAATTTATTACTCTATTACAATCCATTACATTTAAGTTATTTTTGATTGACATCTACCCTAAAACCATCCCAGAAGTCACTGAATCAGGGCATGCACAAAGTCAGAAGGAACAGCTTCATCAATGTCTCTAGAGACTGATTCCATCCCCAGCCAAGGTCTGGTAAAGGTTCTTGATATCTGAATATTTCTATTAGAATGCTTGCTTACTCCTTGCTCAGTTGTTTCATGGCCAGCTGTGGCCTCAGGGGTTAAGGTTATCGTCTTACCAGAGGGTTGGGGGTTTGAGCCCCGCCTCGTCCAGTCTACATGCCAAAGTGTCTTTGGCCAAAACGCTGAACCCCAAGTTGGTCCCGATGCATTCATCAGAGTGTGAATGTGTGTGTGATAGCTAAATGCACTTAAAGGTATAGAATAAAGGTGGGTGTGAAAGGGGAATGAGGCTTGCAGTAAAAGTGCTTTGAGTGCTCAGTGAGGTCCATTTATGATGATGCCATTGTTTCTGTTAAACTGATATTTATCAAGGTTTTGTTCTCAGGTAACATAAAACGGATCACAATGTGCTCTCCCTCCTCCATGTCATGAATTTGTGAAGTGTCATCACACAGTTTAAATTCTGCTGTGACAATATTGCCTTCTCATATTGTTTTCTGACATGAACCTGAAAATGTTTGATGATTTGAATATTTCTGAGACAATTCTGACTCCCATAATGTGTTATGGCAACATGCTGACTGTGACGGCCTTTGCCAGTTCTGTTACTTTAGGTCAGTTCTGATTATAAACTAAATGGATCTTCGGCTGCTTCCTTTTGTTTTTCCCAAGGGGTTGTAAGTTTTACACTGGATGCAACACTCCATGGTGGGAGGGGCTTGTGTCTCCACCTGGAATTGAACCATTGTATTTGTAAAAAATTTATGTTTTCAATTCCACACTTTTGATGTAGTTTTGCTCACCTATAATATTTAAAGAATAATTTTATTTTTTGCTGGATATTTTAAATAATGAGTTTTAATAAAAAACTATTTACTCTGATGTGAATGGTTGTGTGGAGATTTAAATTTTATTTTTTTCTTTTTCTTTTTATGGTATGCTTAGGTAATACATCTGTTTGTCTGATGAAAAAAACTGATTTATCTTACTGGGATTTATATATCTTTTATATCTATCTATCTATATATATATATATATATATATATATATATATATATATGTGTGTATATATATATATATATATATATATATATATATATATATATATATATATATATATATATATATACACTTATGTATATAGTTTTTCATATGGTGATATGATGTCTTAGTACAGGATGTGTATTTCTACAATATGACAAGTTATTCAAACCATTAAGAAAAATGCTTATGTTCATCTCTAAAATAATGTACATGTGAGCATTTTATGACAGTGTAGCTCTACTGTGATCTGAAAATTATAATGCACAGTAATGATAGTAGAATGACTGAATGAGGAAAAAAAAGCGAAAATGTTCATCACCTGTTTTGCACATGTATGGTTTATTAAATTGAAATGTTTTGTGAATATATTTGCATTTCTTCTTACCAAAAAAAGGTATATATGTTCTTTCATGTGCTATTCATAAGTTGTGTTATTTTGTCAAATGAGGCTCTATAGTTAGGCCCACAAGTCTTTGGACAGTGACACTAATTTCAGTATTTTTGCCCTGTAACAACACAGTGGATTTTAAATCAAAAAATCCACATGTGCTTGAAGTGCAGAGCTGATGCAAGGGGTCTGACGAAAGTACTGTATTAACCGTTTAGGAGCTACAGCAATATGTATTCATAGTTCCCCATTTTCAGAGGCTCAAAAGTAACTGGACAAACTAACATTAATTTTAAACATGTTGATGGTTTTAAAAAAAAACTTGGATAAAAATGCTCTGCCCTTAATGACTGACTGATGTCTAGAACCAGTGGACATCCCCAAATGCTGTGTCACCTCCCTTGAGATGCCTTTACTGCAGCTGCCTTCAGTTGCTACTTGTTTCTGGGTCTCTGGCTTCAGTTTTATCTTCAGGTACTGAAATGCATGCTCTGAGACTGACTCGGCCATTGCAGAATACCGCATTTCTTTGCCTTGAGAAACTCTTGGTTTGCTTTTGTAGTACGCTTTGGACTATTATTCATTTGCGCTGTGAGGTGCCATCTGATCAGCCGTACAGCATTTGGCTGAGTCTGAGCAGAGAGCACATCAGAATAAGACTCAGAATCCTGTATTAATCCCAGGGGGAAATTGCTTATTGTGCATAGCCCTGTATACTTCAGAATCCATCCTGCAACTCCTATCAGTAGTCACATCATCAGCCGCTGGTGACCCAGTTCCATTGGCAGACATGCACAGCCATGATGATGTGGTATGCTTTGAATCATGAGCTGTTCCTTTGCTTTGCCACACTTTTCTCTTCTCGTCATTCTGGTACAAGTTAATGTTGGTTTTACCTGTCCAAATACTTTGCTTCCAAAACAGGAGGGGTTTAGAGGTTTAGATGTTTTCTAAGTTGTCTAATTTGGAGTTCCTGTTCATGAGTGTAACCAGCGCACATATTTATAAACTCTGTGAATTGATATCTATAAAGGTGTCTCTTGATTGTCAACTTTGACAATTATACACCTACCTCCTGTTCATTTTAGTTGTCTTCCGTGGTCTTCCAGGGTGTTTGGTGTTCCTGAGCTAGCCAGTGCATTCCACCTTTTTAAAATTGTACCAGACTATTGATTTGGCTATTCCTGAAATGTTTGCTATCTCTGATTGCTTTATTTTGGTTTTTTTAGTCGAATGATGAAAGCAAATGCAAGTTCAACAGTTGCAATCAACTCCAGATCTTTTATCAACTTAGTTTTTCATTAAATAACAAAGGAAGTGATCTCACCTGGCTATGAAACTGCTTGTCAGTCACCTAGCCAATTACTTTCGTGTTTCTGAAAATGGGCGACTATGTGTAAAGATGTCTATAATCGCTGAACAGTCAATGCACATAGGGAGGGAAGACTCCCTTTCAACGGCAAGAAACCTCCAACAGAACCAAAATCAATTTGGTGTGCGTGTTCGACCCTTTCACATTGTTTAAAGCCATGCAGTTAAGTGGGACGGTGTGGTAACGATGTTGTGTAAGGCATGTCTGTATTTTATTCTCCACCAAACTGCAGAGGGCTAAGTGGATGCTTGTCTGGGCGAGTGTGTGTCCTCACTGTCTCGCGGTCCAGTTGCTTGTTGACCTTGATGACTCCACTGAGTGGGTCAATGAAAAACTGGTTGTCTCTGTCTCCACTGACAATGGAGTAGAGGATGGCTCCATTCAGCTGACTGTCCACATCTTCTGCTTCCAGCTGCAAACACACACACACACACACACACACACACACACACACGCAAATGCAAATGTTAGTAATTCATGAGCCTTACAAATATGAGCGTTCTTTGTGCACAACATATGGCATCTGTAACTTCATTATTATTATAATCATTCCTTGCCAGTGCCTTCAGATTAGTTCCAAATAAGATAGTGCAGAGCATTCAGCTTCTAGCTAACAAAGTTGGTCAAAGCCTGTTTCTGGGACCTCCACGTCAACAACATGACACAGGACGGTGTCACTGCTTGGCAGCGTATTGACAAAATCGCTAGCTGTGCCATTTCTCCCCTTTCCTTCACACTATTGCAATGGAGCTCATTATTTGAGCATCACAGTGGGCGGTTGCAGGGAAACATTTAGAAAATGGGCTGTATCATCAGGTCGCATACAGATGACATGTCCAATCGCAACAATAAAAGCATGCACAAAACACGAACTCCAGGTAAACATTGGATGGGCACGAATGGAGATCAAACCCAGCAAATCCCGCAGTATTCCAAAGGTCGGCTCGCCTATAAGAGGTTACGCACAAATTATGAGGCGTTACCAACAATCCCGGAAAAGTCTGTCAAAAGCCTTGGGTGTTGGTTCACCGCAGAACTCAAAAGTCTGAACAGGTGGAACAACTCGGGCACGAAATAATCAGTGGCCTCAAGAAAATTAACAACACCTCTCCCTGGAAAGTTAAAGCTACAGTACTTCCAATTTTGTTTGCTACCCCAGCTAATGGGCCAATTACCATCTATGAGGTCACACTATGCCATGCCAAACAGCTGGAGAAACTGGTGAGGAAGTGGCTTGGGCTGCCAGGATGCTTCAGGATGCCCTCATACACCAAGACACTGTTGGGACCAATATGGCTGCTTGGCAGGATGGAACGCAGTTTGGGAGCATTAAAACCCACATGGCAAAAGACTGCATACACCAAAAAGGAACAGTGGAATCTGTTGGCAGAGCGGGTGCCCAGAGGAAGCTGGGTGAGGTGGGATGGCATAAAAAAAAACCACACAAGTAATATGTGAAACATGGAAATGAACGGGTTAAGTTTCGTGGTGCCCTCTCCACCACACACCTTTGGCATTGTAAGCACATCAGTACAGACAGTTTTCATTATCCTAACATTTCTACGCCACAAGAAATCAAGAGCTTGTTGCACACAGAGCACTAAGGTGGTGTGCTCACATAATTTGATACATTCTGTGATGCAACCAGTCGAAATGTTACTGTCCTCTCCATGTGGTTCATGAAGTACACTCCAGTCTGCAGCCTCAAAGCAGTCCTGCAGCACCTCCACAGCCTAATTTGCCCACCTCCTAACAATTCTTGTGGCTGTAGGTTGTTGTTCAACAAAAGGATCATACTTTGGTGTCAGCAGGACCAGGCTTTGGTCATTTCTGCCGAGAGCATGAGCATAAGGCAGGTCTGGTCTTGGCATACCGTTGAAAAGTTTGGTGCGGTTGACACAAGGTTAAAATTGCCAGTAATAACCATAAAAGCACTAGAACGCTGGGTTAGCAGGCTTGCTACAGTGGTGAGCGTTGTCACACAATACCTCTGCATCAGGCAATGGTTGAATGTAAAGAGCAACAACGATAACAGATGAGAATTCCCTAGTGCACCTTTCTTCTTGCCACTCAGATTAACATCTTTACGTGCCTGAAAAGTTCTGAAGCCAGGTACTGTCACACTGTGGTCTGTGAGTTCAGCTTTGTTTCTGTGAAGCACATAATACTACACTCGAAGTATTCTCTCTGGGCCTTAATCAGCTAAGCTCGTCTATCTTATCGCCCAGAGTTCTCACATTCCCCATGATGAATGGACGGTTTATATTCTTCCTTTTAGTTCTTCACTCAGCTCCCTCTGTGCAGCATTGTACTCAAACAAAAGACCATAACCAAGAAAAAAGTTTGCAGAGTAACAAAGTCATTAGTTATTAAGAATAATGGAGTAAATCATTAAGAAAATAGCAGAAAACAACAAAAGACAACAGGCTGCCACTCAGCACTGTACCTCTGATTGGCTTGATTCATTCTACTGAAATCACAGATTTGTTCAGTAAATGTCATGGCAAACAAACACAAGATATTTACGCTGCCTATACACGAACAGGACTCTTGTGCAAAGGTACATACTGCAAAAAACACTACCATCTATCCTCTGGGGATGATGCATATTTACAGAAAATGTAGGAGCAAATCAGTGGATTTTTTACACACAGGTAGGGCTACAAAAAAGTTAACTAAAACATAAAATCCTCCTCTCTTGGTATTTAAAATTTCCTGACTCTTTGGACGAGTGCTATGAATGCTTTTCTGAATGTGAAGAGTTGCACAGTACTTAAATATAACTTCCATTGTCAGGCACACAAAAGGGAACGCCTGACTAACTCTGTGAACGTACCCGAACTACAGATTCGCCAATAGTGGCGTCCTCCGACACCACTGCAGTGTAGACATCACGGCTAAACATGGGTGCATTGTCGTTTACATCCGTTAGGTCTATGTTCACTGTCGTAATCGCACTCAAAGGGGGTGTGCCACCATCACGAGCCTCCACTGTCAGAAAGTAGTCCCTGCAGGTCTCAAAGTCCAGGGGCTGGGCAACTAAAATGGCACCTGAGAAACAGAAAGAGAAGAGAATTCCATACATTTGTAAGGGGTGGAATTTTTACATTTTAAAATGTGAATAGACAAGCAGATTCCTTTTCAGATCTCATCAAAGGAACAAACCATCTGCACACACAATCACAGAGCACTTAATTCTATTTATTTCACACATACAGGTCTTTACCTTATCTCACACACACACTGTTGGAAGTATTGGGCAGCGTGGGTTCATTATTTTGCCCAAAGGCATTGTGGGAGCTTGAGATCAACAGTTAGTGGATCACCTAACTTTCTACCTCCGGATCTCATCCTGCTGTTTTAAATACTCACCACCCATGCATGGTTTAATCCACCTCTCAGTATTTTCCCAAAGAAACGCAGCCTGCTATTTAGCATCCTTCTGTTCTACAATCCTAATTCCAAAGAGGTGGGCATGCTGTGTACAATATAAATAAAAACACAATACAATGAATCTCATGAATCAATGTTTTATTTACTAATGTATATAGAAAACATATTAAATGTTGAAGGTGAGACATTTTACAGTTTCATGAAAAATACTGGCTCATCTTGAATTTGATGGCAGCAACACGTCTAAAAAAATTTGGACAAGTCATCAAAAGGTTGGAAAAGTAAGAGGTACTAAAAAGGAACAGCTGGAGGATCATGTTGCAATTAATGAAGCTAATGAGCACCTTAGAGAATCAGAGTACTCAGAGGTAAAGATGAGTAGGGATTCAGCAATATGCGAGAAACTATGTCTACAAATTGTGGTGCAATTTCAAAATAATCTTCCTTAATGCAAAATTGTAAAGACTTTGAATATTCCATCATCTACAGTACATCACTTCATCAAAAGATTTTGGAGACATCTCTGTGCACAAGGGACACGGCCGAAAACTATTTGGATGCTCATGATCTTCAGCCCTTAGGTGGCACTGCATTGCAAACAAGCATGATTCTGTCATGGAAATCACTGCATGGGTTCAGGAACACTTCCAGAAGTCACTGTCTGTGAACACAGTAGGCTGTGCCATTCTCAAACGCAGGTTAAAACTCTATCATGCAAAAAGAGGAGCCATATGTGAACATGATCCAGAAAAGCTGCCGTCTTCTCTTGGCCAAAGCTCATTTAAAATGGACTGAAGCAAAGTGGAAACCCGCTGTGGTCAGACAAATCCGAACTTTCTTTTTGCAAATCATGGATGCCACGTCCTCCAAACTAAAGATGAGAGGGACCATCCGGCTTGTCATCAGTGCTCATTTCAAAAGCCTGCATCTCTGATGGTACGGAGGTGCCTTAGTGCCAACAGTACTGGCAACCTGCACATCTGGAAAGGCACCACCAGTGCTGAAAGGTACATACAGGTTTGAACAAAGGTCCAACAGCTGGTCTCCTCACCTCCCAGATATTTATGAAACATTGTTAAAAAAAAGGGGGGGATGGTACACAGCAGCTCTGTTTCAACTTTATTCAGACCAACATGGACGACCTGTCCACTCCTCAAAAGTGAAGCCAAAACATCTCTGTTGCCCCCTGCTGTCTGGCTGCATTATAGTTCCTAAGTCCCGCCCCCTACATGTTAGTGAGTGGAAAGAGCTCAAACTGAACTGAAATATTGCTTCTCAGATACATTTTTCCAGAAGATGGCTTGTGACATTTAAAGTTATTCTTATCAGGCTTATTTTCTCATAAGTTTGTATTTAATCACTAATCTGATGCTGTAAAAGAGGGGATAACTTCATGCGAGCAGCTCTCACTGCCAGGCTGGTGTATGTCTGTTCGGGGGCATGTCCAATGTCACAGTCCTTTAGGGTCTGTGGACGGAAGTTAGATATGGAGACTCCACCTCAAATAACTACGAGGCAGAATCCGGCTCCGAAACAGCAAGGTGTCAGCTCCCACAAATGGGAGAATCTGACTTCACTTTAGTACAATGAGAGGACGTGGAGCCACGCTGGCCATGTTTCATACAGTCACCGATCAAGACATGTTGCTGCCATCAAATTCAAGGTGAGCTGGTATTTTTCATGAAATAGTAAAATGTCTCACTTTCAACAACTAATGTATTTTCAATATTTTTTTTTGAATAAAATATTGGTATATGAGATTTGCAAATTGGTCCATTGTGTTTTTATTTACATTTCATGCAGCCTCCTAACCTTTTCGGAATTAGGGTTGGATTTAAGAGTTCCACTGTGACCTGTGTACCAAAACGAAACCACATACATTTGAGTTTGACAGTAAATTTACACAACGCCTTCTGATTCTAAAAAGCCCAAATTTAAATTGAGAGGCATAATTTGCAAATCCTCCCTCACAAAAGGGAGGATTAACACAATTATTTCAGAGCTGAAAGATGTTGTAAAGTTGAAAGATTAAAGAAAGGGGGAGGAATTACCAAGACAAACAGAAAGACAGGAACGAAAAGGAAACAGCTGTGGACAGTATTTAAAAAGAGAACCAGAAAAAACTGAAAATAATGATAATGTTGGCAGACCGTTAGGGCAACCTGCCGAGTAAGCTTTTGATATTAAACAGTTATGCTGCCTTGTGATGAAAATTCAGTGGACGTAATGTTAATTGCCCCTGGAAAAATAGACTGTTGGTCTAGAGAAAGCTTAGGGAGAAACTCCAGCTCCAGACAGCCTCAGAGCTACATTCAGTGATTTTAGGAATCAGGGCTGAAGACAGGAGTCTTCCTGAAACCTACAAAAGAGTAGTAAGTGTTCTTAGGTTACAGCCTGGAGCATTTTATCAGGGGTGGTAGAGGAAAAGGGAAGTAGCACTCGTATGGTGGACTACTTTTTTATGATTGCCTGAACTAAAAACCTTATTTTACTGAAGCAGTGCACAAATCCAAAGGTACTGATGGTACTGAAAGTGATCAAATCTCAGTTTACGATGCTTGTAAAGCTTACAAAAGTCTGGAAGTCAACACACAGAATTCAGGATCAAAATGGCTTTGTAAATAAGATGTTACTCTTTTGATAGACTAACATTTTTATAGTGCTTTTTCCAGTCTGGCCTCTTGTAGTCAGAAGGGCTGTCAAAACACTAAGCACTAAATGAATGAAGAAAAATAAGGTACAGTTGATTAGAATGAGGTAAGAGCAGAAATGTGGTTCACTGACTAACTGACTGACTCACTTACCAGTCAGTGGATGGATGTGGAACTTTCCGTGCTCGTTTCCTGATCGGATGCTGTAAGTAATCTCAGCATTGGTCCCGATGTCCTTGCTGGCAGCATAAACTCTCAGAACTTCAGTGCCTACTCCCACATCCTCTGGAACGGTTGCTAGCTGATCACGGCGCTCGAACACAGGTGGATTGTCATTGATGTCCAGCACTGTGATTGTGACATTGACTAACGAATAGAGGGGGAGTGGTAAGCCCTGATCAGACGCACGGACCGTTATCTGATAAGATGGCTGTATTTCGCGGTCGAGTACTCGTTCCAGGACCACAATGCCTGAGTATTTGTCAATTGAGAAAAATCCTCCTGCAGAGTCAGCCAGGGAATAGACCACCATACGACCTGGACCTGCTGAAGTGCCCAAAAAGAAATAAGTCAAGCTTTGGGCCTTAGTATGGTTGAAACAACAACTTAGGTGGCTGTTCCTGGCAAATCTTGTCATTTTTTGTAAAAGACAATGTGAGATTCACACGTATATTTCACATATATTATACACATATTTCACTAGGGGCCATTTTAATTTTATTTATTTTATTCTATTTTTTAAAGTGTGTGTACTTCTTTATTAGCACTACAGCACGCGTGCTAAGCTTTTATAATAACACTTCCCTCTTTAACGTCTCTCTTTAACAGAATTTTTTAGCTTATTTGTTTTTGTTTCTTCTTTTACTTGATGCAGCATCATCTTGATTACCAGATGCCTACACTTCAAAACAGAAGATGATCCCTTAAAGATGGTCTCCATACAGTATGAAAGGCTGCGAGCATTCCAGTGCTCCTGCTCATTTTGCATTCCATGGACGCAAGTTCACCACAGAACTCAAACTTGCACCTCTATCTTAAACTAACCTGACTTATGTTCAGGGTAATTAGAGTTGGGTCTCTAGATACAGCATTAAATATATATATATTTTAAATATGTTTATGTGGTTGAGCAAGATAAATTTGCCCCCTAAGTTCAGACTATGAGCATTGACTTCTGACAGGTCTAAAGCATAACATTAAGCAGAAATGACCAGAACAACATGTACTAGAATGTCACATGATCGTTGCTAACCAAATTTGGATCGCTACGTCTTTGGACCCTTCGCCAAAATAAAATTCAAATAGAAGGGACACTGTTTTGACACAGAGGAGGACATGAAGAAGACTTCTGTCTTTGTGCAAGTGGTCAGATTGAGACTTTCAGGAATTGATCTAAATGTAGCAGGAGAGCTGGAAAGCTTAAAGTTGACAGCAACCAAGTTTAAATCAGACATGTTTGCTTTTCACTGGCTCAGTTAACTGCATCTTGTAAAAATGGATGTTTGCAATTTAAACAGAACAGCATTTGAAGCACTACTTGCAGTAATGGCAACATGACAGTGATAGTTGTATCACCTTCATCTGGGTCTATGGCCTGGATACGGGTAAGCAGCGCTTTAGTGATTGTGTCTTCGTAGACGCTGGTGGTGTACTGAGGTTGTGTGAAAATAGGCGGATTGTCATTCACGTCAGTTACTGTCAGATACACCACGGCACGGCACCACAGCCCACCACCATCAGTCGCCTGGGCAACCAGATGGTACGTGGGAGTCATCTCACGGTCCAGAGGCACAGACGACTTAATC
This sequence comes from Etroplus canarensis, assembly GCA_015106775.1. Classification (NCBI taxonomy): domain Eukaryota; kingdom Metazoa; phylum Chordata; class Actinopteri; order Cichliformes; family Cichlidae; genus Etroplus; species Etroplus canarensis. The sequence goes on from VUQH01063433.1 coordinate 15,360, forward strand.
TCACCTGGACAGGTTAAAAATCAAGTTATGAAATACTGAGATGGAGTCAAGCAGGGACATAACATTTCCTTGCTGCATAGTGATTAAGTTACACTTTATACAAGTTCAGTGAAAAAAAATACAAGAGTGTTGTGAACGTTGCAATGCATCCATACCACTGTCTGGGTCAACGCTGAAGTCCTGTGATCCAGGACCATGTAGGGAGTACTGGATCCATGCACTGACACCCATATCAGCGTCTGTAGCTCCAACCCTCAGCAGGACACTGTTGACTGGGAGGTCCTCCGGAATGTAGGCAGTATACACAGCCTGGAGACACACACACACACACACACACACACACACACACACACGAAAATAAAAGCCTCAGTCACTGGATTTGGAACTGACACTTTACGGTAAGTTCTGTTAAATAAAACGGGGAAATTTTATTCCTCACCTTGTCACAGATGGGGCTGTTGTCATTGGTGTCTGTTACCGTTACCTCCACCACTGCCTGGGTGACAAAGAGTCCGTCGCTTGCAGTGACATTGATGATGTAAAGGTTCCGTCCTTCCCTGTCCAATGGACCCTTCACATACATCTTCCATTCACCCTGAACCAGACCCAGCGCAAATACACCACGATAGTTCCCACCTAGACAATACACACCCAGTTAAATACGAGATAAAATATAGATATTTCGTAAAAAAAAAAAAAAAAAAAAAAAAAAGTTGATGG
>VUQH01063433.1:18326-35308 GCA_015106775.1 Etroplus canarensis
GCTGACTTGTCGATTGAACGCAGAGCTGTCATCATCTCTAGTGTTCAGCACGGCCACCACCTCGCCTGGGGGGTCGCTCTCCTGAACAGAACCAAAGTAGTGGTTCTCCATGAATGTGGGGGGGTTGTCGTTGATGTCTGATACTGCCACCGTGACGGTGGTGGTACTGGAAAGACACAGCGTCTCCCCGAGATCAGAGGCCACCACTGTAAAAATATAGGATGGGGTGGTCTCATGGTCCAGGTCCTTGCGGGTAGAGATCCAACCTGTGTTGCTGTCAATGCTAAAGGTGCTTACCAATGTGTCTGAGTCCCCTTTTGACTGTATTAATGTACCCAGTCTGTATGTTACCTGGCCATTTGCCCCAGAATCTGGGTCTGTTGCTTGGACTTGAATGACTCTGGTCCCAACTGACATTCCCTCCATAACAGTGGTATCATATGTGTTGGCCTCAAAGGCTGGTTTGTTGTCATTCAAATCCAGTACTTTGACTTCAACTTCAACAGAACTTACAGAATCCAGCTTGGCCTGCTGTGCTGTGGCAGTGACTTTGAAGGAGTATCCTTTGATCACCTCATGGTCCAACGGCTTATCAAGTTTGATCACTCCAGTATCCTTTTCCACCACAAACACCCCATCTTGGTTGTTTTCACCATTCTCTCCATTAACCAGAGCAAAAGTAACAGAGAGTGAGGTCAAATCAAGAGGAGTGTTCAGGCGCACTGTTCCTACGGTTGAACCTATAGGCGTGTTCTCCGGCATGCTAAATAAATAATGATGCTGGCTAAAGGATGGAATAAAAGCCTCTGGTGAAAGAACGTGAATGTAGACAGACACTAGTGAGTGCCTAACTGGATTTCCTCCATCAACGGCCTTCACAAAAAAAGATAACACAGAATTCCTCAAGTGGCTGAAACTGCCTTTAGTCACCATCCAACCATTGTCTGGGTCTATCTCCAAAATGTCTACCACTGGTACATGTGCCTCACTGTAAAGTGAATATGTCACTTTGGCATTAATGCCATGATCAGGATCATGGGCCTGAATCTGTGTCACCAAAAAACCTTGGGCCACATCAGATTTCACTGAAGCTCGGTACTCTGTGGCATGGAAACGAGGTGCATTATCATTATCATCCAACAGAGTAACTTGTACTGTACAGTAAGACACACGGCCACCTAAATCCTGGGCAGCCACTGTGAGAACAATGTCCTTGTTAGCTGGGTCTTCACGGTCAAGCTTTTCTACAGTGCAGATCTGGCCATTTGCATCAATGCTAAACTGGTCCTTCCCAACATCGTTCACAAAGGAATAAGAGATGAGACCAAACACTCCCGGGTCAGCATCTGTTGCCTTGACCTGAAATTAAAATTTTAATTGTCTTAGTCAATACAGGCAAATACTTTACATAACTTAATATTATTTTTTCTTTGGACAAATCATATGGGGAAAAAAGATCTTAATGAATCTCAATAGCACCTACCTGTATGACTTTGGTTCCCACAGCGGCATTCTCTCTTAACTCGGCCTCATACATATTCTGTCCAAACACTGGACTATGCAGGTTGGCCCCCAACACTTTTACGTGAACTTGTGCAGTGCTGGTGAACACACCATCAGAAACTGAAACATTGAGGCTGTAGGCAGGCTCCATTCTTTGCTTATGGTGGCTGGACAATGTGATGATTCCTGTCTTTTTGTCCATCACAAAATTCATTCTTTCATTTCCTGATAAAATACTGTATTCCAACTTGTCAAAATCTGAACTGTCTGCATCAGAGGCCTGGACGCAGGTTATAAAGTGACCCTTTGGTGCTAACTCATTCACATATGCCTCATAGAGAAGCTGATTGAAAACTGGGGGATTGTCATTCATGTCATTCAACATGACTGTCACTGACACTTCACTGCTCAGTGGTGGGAAACCATTATCAGTGGCCCTGACAATAAAGTTATACTTTTGGACAACTTCGTGGTCTAGCATGCGTGCAGTCAGAATTAATCCACTGCTACTATCAATATGAAAGTAGTCTGTACTATTATGCGCATCTGAGAAGATCTGGTAGCGGACAACATTGTTCTTCTCAGAGTCTTTGTCTGTGGCAACAACTTGAAGTGCTGGAGTTCCAATCATAGCTGTTTCCGACAACACTACCTTGTAGGACATTTTCTGGAAGAGAGGTGGGTTATCATTAACATCTTGGATAAACACATCTACGTCAACCTCAGCACGGGCACCAGTCAGATAGTCTGTGGCTCTGATGGTCAGGTGGTAAGCAGATGATTCCTCATAGTCCAAAGAGTGGATGACACTTATGACTCCAGTATCAAAACCAATGTCAAACTGTAGAGATGGATCTCCATCAACAATTGTGTAGATGATGCTTTGACCTTCAGGACTAGTGGCATTGATGCCAAGGATGGGCGTGTGGACAGCGACATCCTCATTCACAGTAACAGAATAAAACGATTTGGCAAAAACAGGCATGGCTTTGTTGACTACAGTGATGGGGAACTCCATTGTGGATGAGAGGGGTGGATAACCACCATCTCTGGCATATATAACCATTTGATATTCCATGTTGGACAAATCAGACTCAAAAGGCCTCTTGAGACTGAGAGTACCTGTCTGCCTATTGATCTCAAAGTGACCATGGTCATCCTTGAGATAGTATGACACCTCTCCATTAATTCCTTTGTCACCATCTACTGCCATGACCCTGAAAATAGGTGATCCGGGTTCGGCTTCTACTTGAACAGCTGCATAATAAGGAAGTCCAACAAACACAGGGGCATTATCATTTATGTCCTCAATTTGGACTCGAACCATAACTCTAGCCACATGCAGACGATCATGCTCCCTTCTCGCCTCAACCACCAGTTCATAGAACTCTTGCTCTTCACGGTCAAAGGGGATACCTGTGGTCTCAATAACACCAGATGTTGGGCGAATTCTGAACCGTGTACCAGCATTCAACAGTGTGTACTTTAGTGGTTCATTGAGACGGTTTCCAACAGCATTAACCACAGCTACCTTGGTGACATTCAATTCATTTTCTTTAATGGATGAAGAGTATATGCTATGGGTGAAGCTGAGACCAGAGTCCAGAGCTTCTCTGACAAGTATAGTCACCAAAGCCATGCTAGAGAATTTCCCATCTGAAACTTTGACACTAAAGCGGAAGCGCTCTTTGGAGAAATTGTTGTTTTTGACAATGATAATTCCACTGGAAGGTTTGATGGCAAAGTGCTCCAGCACTCCATCAGTCAGAGAATATGTGAGCTCTGTAGGGACATCTTTGTCAGGGTCAGTGGCTGAAACCTGCAGAACTTCTACTCCAACATAGGTTGGGAGAAGCAGGAGTGTTTCATAGGCATTCTGGGTGAAGCGAGGTGGGGAATCATTTGTGTCAATCACTTGTATTGTAACCTCAGTTGGACTGTCTGCAGTCAACTGTGGTCTCCCGCTGTCTCTCACATGAACATGGAAGTGGAAGGTGGCAAACGTCTCGTGGTCTAAATTAGCAATGGTTCTAATGGAGCCAGTTCCTGAGTCCACGGTGAAGAACATTTTTGCAGTGTCCTCAACGATTTGGTATACCAACAGAGCATTTTGGTTACGGTCAGCATCAGTAGCTTTTATTACTAAAGGTGAGCCATCTGAGTTTAAGACCACTGTGTTAACAGGTGCCACCTCACTGATACTGCCATGATAGTGAAGCTCCTGGAACACTGGTGGGTTGTCATTCTCATCCACTACCTGGATTAACAGCGTAGCGTTAGAGGCCATGCCAGCCATGTTAACAGCTTGGACTATCAGTGTATAAGATGCTGCGGTCTCGTAGTCTAAAGACTTTTGAGTAGTAATCACTCCACTGTATTGATTAATCTGAAAAACATGATCTGTGTTGCCCCGCTTGATTACATATGTGAGGGTGGACTGGCTGACTGCATGAACTGTAGTGACGGAGGTCCCAACTATTGCGTTCTCTGTGATCTCAGTCTGGTACTCAGGCTGAGGGAACTTTGGTCCAGCATTATCAGACAGAGTGACGGCAATACGCACTACTGTTGTGGTGGACAAGGGGGGGGAGCCATTGTCAGTTACTCTGACAGTGAGAACATAATGGCCTATGCTGGATAAATCAAGATCATGTGCAACAGTGATGACCCCCAGAACTGGCTCAATATGGAATGCATTTCCAGTGTTCCCTGTTAAAGAGAAAAACAAGGAAACAATAAGAAAAAAAATACAATATCTGTGTGTAAAGCATGTACATATCCATGAGTGCGTATTCTGCTGTCAGGTGTCTACCTGCTTCAATGGAGTAGTGAAGCTCTGCATTCTTGCCTTTGTCTTTGTCTAGAGCAGTAACCTGGACCACAGCTGATCCCACTGCTGCTGACTCATAGACTGAGCCTTCATACAGAGCACTGGTAAAAATTGGCACATGGTCATTTACATCTTCTACTTCTACGAGTACACGGGCAAGATCCTTTCTGTACGGGAACTCTTGATCCTTCACCTGCGGAGAAAGTGACACTCAATGACAGCACAGGCGTTTGATTGCTTCTGCCGATCTACAGATTAAACAAGACTGAAATGATTTCCTTAAATCAGAATGCCAATGATGTAACAGCTCATCCGGCTCACAATCCATCACAATTCACAGGCTATTGTAACGCGTGAAGAAAAGAAAGAAAGCAATGAGGGTGTAGTGCGCAAACTAATGAGAATTTAAAATTCACTGAGACGTCGTACAGTCATGAATGGTGCATGGTTTGTGACCAGTTCTGGCCTAGCGGGAGACATTATTACGCTATAAATTAATTTAATGATGGCATTTGTGTATAGATGGCAGAGGGGAATGTGCAAATACTCATTTTACGAGCATTACAATCCAGACCAATATTAGGAGTAGTGATTCTTCTGAAAATGGAAAAGTGCCAGTTAAATGAATAATTATGACATTGCCCTTGAACGCAAACTAGGTGACGACCCATCAGGTAATCACTGCATGCATGTTTTGCTACAATCTGATCAATGGGGGCGGCTGTGGCTCCAACAGGATGGTTGGTGGTTCCATCCATGTCAAGGCATCCTCGGGCAAGACACTGAACCCCAAATTGCTCCCGATGCATCCATCAGAGTGTGGACGTGTGTGTGATAGTTAAAGGCTTAAAGGCATAGAATAAAGCGCTGTATGAATGTGTGTGTGAAAGGATGAAGGAGGCTTGTAGTCAAAAGTGCTTTGAGCGCTCAGTTAGAGCAGAAAAGCCCAATATAAGAAACAGTTCATTTAGCATTACCCAGAAAGAACACGTTACTTTTTTCCTCACAGTACTATACAACAGGAGAAAATGGAAATGTCAAACAAATTACTATTCTGATGCATAATTGCACTGATTATCAATGCATGTACAGTGCTTAACAAAACTGTAGACCACCACCTAATGTAAGGTTTATGCCACAGCTGCCCTAAATTAACAGCATTGGTAATTACCAAAATCATTTTTGATGTTTCTGCAATGGTTAATGACCCAGTATGTAGAAGCTCTTCAACCTAAATGATATTTTTAATACTAAAATATAATTATTACTATCATCTATAATACTTAATCACATTATTATTTCTTGAGTAAGATGTCAAATTATAGCTATTTACTTGCATTCCTAAACAGGAAAATTAGTTTTAGTGGTTGAATGTTACGCTTGATTAATTTCTGACATCTCAGAAAAGCCCAGTGAGCACATTCCAATTTGGTATAAAAAGGTGAAATAAGTTTGAAATTCCTCATTCCTGTTCAAAATGTTAAACGTAGAGAACTCACAGAAAAGAAACGAATCTGACAAGTGGTGGAATAAAATTTGTTAAGCACTGTGTGTATGATCTTAGAGTCTCAAAATAGTTTTGCAATGGCTCAGAATTTCAGATCAAGTATGTCTGAACCAGAAAAAAGGCAAATGAGCTGTGGGAGCAAAGGGGGAGTGGTGGAGGTCAAATTTTTAATAATCATGGTCTAACAACTTTATAAAACTTTAAATGAAAAGAACTCCTAAAATAGCTGACAATTTTTAGTGTTTCAGTGTTCAAGGAAGGGATGAGATACGAATTCCTAATGAAGATTAAGAAAATGTGGCAGAAAACATACCCAGATATGCAATGCCATTAGAAAATCTATTCAACAGTAAGAAGGATGTGTCCTTTTTATCATGAGTTGAATTGTGCTGGTTGATTTTGCTTTAAACTATTGATTCAACCAATGACAGAATACCAGCCACAAGCTTGACAACATGCTTGTGTCAGACACAGAGGGGTCAACTACTGTAACTCACAGAGCATTAACCTAAACTAACTAAACCTAAAAGCTTACAGCTGCGAATGACTGTTGCTTTTGTCATTAGGTAAAAGGCATCTCTAAAATGAATGTTACTGAATACATGTCAGAGCGATGCATACATTTTAATCTCAGATCCAGCTGTAAGTCTTACCATTACAGTGAGAATGTGCTGCGCACAGGCCTCATGGTCAAGCCTCTGCGTAGTGTAGATGGTGCCCAGAGTGGGATGGATGTGGAACAGACGCATGCTGCTGGGATCGATGGAGCTCTGCAGAGAGTAGGTCAACTGGTGATGCTCATCACGGTCTGAAGCCAGAACCTGGACCACTTCGGTGTCGGGTGGTGTATCTTCAGAAATAGTAACATCATAGGTTGGTTGGGAGAAGATAGGAGTATTGTCATTGTAGTCCATAACAGTAATGTGAATCTGGAACATGAGGGACAATGACAAGAGAAAAAGGAGAGAGAGAATAAGGATGAAAGAAAACATTAGTGATTGAGATTAATTATTTTGCTCTTAATGTGCAGAACAGTCATATCAAGCAGAACAGATGACATTTTGCAGAAATGTTCAGTACAAACATTTCACTTTGGCAGTAAATATTTCACACACGTGTAAAACAAAATCTTATTGGAAAACAATAAAGTAATTCCTACTAATTGTGCATGTACAGAACATGTCGCAGCACACACGCTTGAGGACAGTTCCCAGGAACTTTAGTTTTATTGTCCTTACGGCCTCTTCAGAGACAAAAATTGTGGACTGAGGGTTTATGAATCTCTATCATCAGTAATGATTGTTGAAAAATTCTAATGTATTTGCATGGGTGCACAAAGAAATAAGACTAACTCCTCTTTGGTTCATGCTTTTATTTGGTTGTACACTGCTGTAATAACAGCACAGTTTGAGCAGCTCCTTGAGAATTACTTGCAGAAATGTAATTTTCTCTGCTCGAAAACAATAAATTTCAGATTAAAATTAATGCATTTTATTGTTCCACTTGATAAAATACCAGTTAAAACACCAGCAACAAAGCCACTAATCCTAATGAAGTTGATGCAACCCCAACTCTTAAAAGGTTGGGACATTTTATAAAAATATGTTGTACTGAACTGCCGATATCATATCAAATGTTGAAAATGAGGCATTTTATCATGGAATATTGGTTTGTAAGATTGTATTGTGTTTTTATTTATTTGTATTTATATTTCACACAGTGCCCCAGTCTTTTTGGAACTGGGGTCACATTACAGAACAATGATGAAAATGAATGAATGAGTGTCGTTGTGCAGACTGTTACGAAGTCATGCGGCGTGTGGGTGGTTGGTGTGTCATGACTCATGGAAAGTTCCTGAGTCACAGATGACTTGCACTGAAGCCCAGCATGAGTCAGGAAAACACAGGAGGAGAGGCACAGACAGGCGGGCATAAAAATGGAGAGAACAGATAGAAAGACAGGAAATTAATTTGGGGAGATTTTACATGTATTTGTGGTGGATAAAAGGACTGTACATAAATAGACATACTTCCGACTGTGAGCTAGGCATCTGACTAATTAGAAAGTCAGTGGTTTGAGTTTTGGTAGATACTGAACCCCCAAATTGCACGTGATGTATCCTCAGTGTGTGTGTGTGTGTGTGTGTTGTGTGTATACACGTATGTCTATTTTTAGACTTTGACTAGTGAAACTCACCTTACAGTTAAGAATGCTGCTTAATTTTAAGATTCAAATCTCACCAGGCATACCTGCTAAAGCACTAACCTTAGCAGGACTTGTATTTTTAATGTATCTTATTAGTATTGCTTTCTGACCAATTGAGAGTTTCAGGGCAAAGGAGGCAGGTTAGCAGCCCTACTTAAGCTAAGGGACCAGAGCTGGAAGCCAGGCAGAGTAGCTGTAGGATAAAAGCTGTTAATATGGTGAGAAGCTCAGCAGTCTGGATCGTGACACAGTAGTAGCAAGCCAGGAAGATGAGGAGGGAGGTCTGAGTAGAGAAGAAGATAGCTAGCTAGCTAGATGGCTGGCTAGCTAGCTAGCTAGATAGATGTTTATTGATCCCTCGGGAGGTTCCCTTTGGGAAATTAAAAACTCCAGCAGCATTGTAGCACCATAAAAGCACACCATTAAATATAAATTATATAGATACTACACTATATAAATATAAAAAGAATTTAATTTACAAGAAAATGACAATTAAAAGACCTGCATAAACAAAGATTTAAGCAACTTCCCAATGTGACTATTTGTTTTTACTTTTAGCTTTATTTGATGCAAGGTGTTACAGAGTCCTATTTATGGGAACTAGGGTGTGACCATGACCACATCCGTACCAATCACATCCATACCTTTATCCCATTTAAATAGTCTGGGACATAAGGTGGATGGTTTTTCTCAAAGAGGCTTAGTCTTGTTGGGAACATCGGGGTCAGGATCTTGTAGAATGTGAATACACCAGCAGAATAGCAACATGCTTTTAAGAGCAGATGATGCCTTTTTTGAGTGTAATTCCCCTTTGTATTCACTTTGAATAATGACAGTAATACAGTAATCAAGTGTTGTATGTGCAACAGAACAATTATTCATCACAGTAATTCATAACCCTAACGCTAACGTTAGCCCTGTAGGTGGAACAGATTGTTGTAAAGAACTGTTAGATAAAATAAAAGCAAAGGCCTGCTCTTTTGAATTAAAAATAATTTAACTGTCCCCTGTTTATTTTGTCATGTGGGTAATAATGATTTTGGAATAACAAGTTTCATCTTCTTGAATACATACACAGGAGTGCAAATACCAACAAAGCTTGAATTAGAGGGGTTGTGAGAGGTTGTTCAGAAAGCTTTGTTTGTTTCTTTACCTAAAAAAGTAACAAAAGCATCTTTTTCTGAAAATACAGTCCACAGAGTGACTGTATTTTTCAAAATTTACTTTATTTTATTTTTAAGGGACAATATGACATTAAGACCCATATCATGTGCCAAAACAAAGAGATATATTGCCTTTCTGTTGAGGTTTCTTCCTTAAAGAAGTTTCTCTCAATGGAAGTCAGTCTCGTCTCAAAAAGGCATTAGTAATTTGGTTTAAGAACGTTCCTATCTGGGAATAAAAGGACTGCTGCATGAGTTGAGGAAGATTTCTGAGGTCATAGTCTGCTAAACTGACAGAATTATCCTTATACACATTTAACTGTATAACTGTACAAGATAATCAACCAGCTGTTTGAAATATGAAAGCAGGCACAGTTTGAAAAGCTCTCTTGTGTCTCCTTTTTTTGCACTCTTTAATCAGACAGGTACAACAGCACCTTCCTGTGAACAGCCACCTTTATGGTTGGGCTAAATTTTTAAATTCTGGCCAATATCAGTGTGAGGCACTCACAGAGTTATGTGTTTGTGTATAGTCTCAGGGTTTTGAGTTTAGTTTTGGAGCTTCCTCAGTATTTTTGTTAGTTTTGACTGTCAATTCATTCTCTAGTTTTTGAATCTTAGTTTTTGTTGCTTGGCTTTTGTCCTACATTGTTTCAGAGTTTTATCAGTTCATGTTCTGAGCCCTAGCTCAGCTCCTCCTGCCTCATCCTCCTGTCTTTTCATCCTTTTGTTAGGTTCAGTCTCATGTCTATGTTTTCAGTTAGGGTGTTCACTTCCTGTTTTAGTTTGAGAGCCTCTCGTGTCTTGTGCTTTCTGTTCAGTTTACTTCCTCCCCTGACTGGTTTTCTTGATTATTGTTGCCTGTGTCTATTTACTCTCCTGTGTCCTGTTTCCCCAGATCACCTCATGTGTCTACATATGGTCCTGTCTCTACCTCAGTCCTTGTCTTGACGCCTGTTCTCCTTCCTCAATGTTCAGTTCTTAGTGGCTCATCTACAGAATTCAGCGACTAAAAGTCTCATCCTGTTTGTTCTGAATCTGCATTTGGGTCCTCTTCCTACCTCCATCACGACCTTGTAAGTGTGTATGTGTGTGGAGATAGCAGACACTACTGAATGGTCACAGATTATGATAACTTTTTCCACTGCTTTTTCATATTTACTATCTTGCTGATCAATCACTTTCTCTTGAGATGTAGCTCACGGACAGATCTCACAAGGCTCCAAACATTGATTCTACTTTAAACCAAGAAGTTAAATTTTGGTGTCACTAAATATTGTTCAAACAACCTTCTGGCCTGTCCATGTGATCTTTGGAAAACTGCAAACGGGCACCAGTATTCAGTGCTTTTTCCTTGCAGCTCTGTCATGCACACCAGAGTTGTTCATCATTCTCCTGATGGTTGATTAATGAATTTGCCAGTGTGAGAGAGGTCTTTATGCTTGGGTTCTTTTGTGACCTCCCATGTCATTACAACCCTCATTAGTCTTTGTAAATTATAACCTTTTCTGGGGAGGGTAAAAATGCAAAAAAATCCTCAATTTCTGTTTTTTCACGAGAGAACATCCATGTAATATTATGTGATAAAGTCTAGTATTTATGTCTCATTTATTGGATATGGGTCTTTTGATTTACTGAAGGTCACATTTTTGCAGAAATACAGCATTGTGAGATATTTGAAACAATTCAGGAGGAAATTTCAAAGCCCTTAGAGAAAACAAAAATAAAGGGCCAGATTCAAATCTGAGACTTCTTCCTGTGAGGCTACCATTGAAACCACTGAGTTACTGTGATGACCATAGCACTGTTAAAGAATACCTAACTGAACTGATATCCAAACAGCTGAATAGCTGTAGGACTAAGCCAGTGAGATAATTGAACACATACATGCAGAAAGGGTCCTGGAATTCTACATATGGAAAAAATAATGAGACTGTACTTGAGTCCTGTTAGGCAGTTAGTCTAAATTTAAACTATACTACAGCAGTTGGACCTTCTGTTGCTCAACTGTGGAGACTGGCAGCATGACCTCTTGCTGACTCTCCATCTGGGAGCCTTCCTCCCTTTTTACAGGTGTGTGTGTGTGTGTGTGTGTGTGTGTGTGTGTGTGTGTGTCTGTGTATCTATATTTGCATGGGTTTGAATAGGAGGTCAAGTCTTACTATGTTATAGTGTCTTTGTAAAGATTTTGCCAGCGTCTTGCCACTGTGTCAGAAAGGTGTGGATTCGTTGTGGTGGCAAGTTTTCGAATTTGAGACTGCGTTGTGCTTGCAGCTGCATTCCAATTTAATGTCATGACGCAGAGGAGATTTGTTTATGGACGTCATCTTGAACACACTTCTCTTGGCAGTTTTTATGAGTACTGTTTTTGGATCACATATTTTGAGGGGAAATTGCTAAATAAGCAATGTAGGTTAATCTTCTCTTGGCTGCTCCCATTAGGGGTCGCCACAGGGGATCATCTGTCTCCATTCACCCTATCACTTGCAACCTCATCTGTCACACCAGTGCTCTTCATGTCCTCCTTCACACATCCATGAACATTCTCAGCTCCATCGTCAACATCCTTTGTCCAATATATCCACTATCCCTCCTCATGTCCAAACCATCTCAGCCTTGCCTCTCTGACTTTGTCTCCAAACCACTCAACCTGAGCTGCCCCTCTTGATTCTGGATTTAACAGGGAGCCAATGAAAATATACTTACTGTTATCCATAAAATTTCAACTGTTCTGTTTTACAAAAGAAAACAGAAAAAAATAGTAAAGCACATTATTTCTTAAACAAGCTGTCAAATTACAAGTACAACTTTTAATAATCTTGCATACTTCATTTTATACCTATACCAAATTTTATTGATTTATTTATGTTTTAAATGTACTTCTTACTTTGTTTACACACCATGGGTTGAGGGAAAACAATATGATTCCGTGTGTGTCCTGTACATAACACAGAGCTGACAATAAAGTTGACTTTGACTTTCAGTTGAAATGTTGCAGCAGAACCCCAAGAGAGCTGAGCATAAAAGAACAGAAGCAACACTGTAAAGAAGAATGGACTGTAATTCCTCCACAGTGATGTGAGAGATTGATAAAGTCAAGTCAAATTATTGCCGCTAACGGCGGTTTTACACACTGTTGAGTCATGGTTTGTACTTAGTTTTTCACAGTAATGTAGATTCCCTTTTTTGAACCATTTCACGTTTTTCCGAGACTGGCCTGTAAAATTACTTACGAGCTTCCAAACTGTAAACAAACAGACGCTGACGTGGAGGGGAAGCAGTACCTGTGCATATGCAGTGTTGGTGCCATCTGTGGCCTGCACTGTCATGTTGTAGAAGGAGCGTTGTTCGGCATCAAGAGGTTTGGCGATGATGATGGTGCCTACAGTCTTCTCCACATCAAACACACTGTCGCTGTTCCCACCTGCTCCACAGGAGGACGGGACGGGCACAAAGTTTCAGTCATAAAGAAATACTTTGAATGTACACCAGTTATGATGAATATGCACGCACACACACGCAAACCAGACAATTGTGTTTTGTGGGTCAATGGGTTTCAGTCATGTGAAATGTCCTGAAATGCATTAAAGTTATGCCATACATAGTATTAATTTAGCTGTTTTGAATACAATCGGCACAATCCTTTTAGAATTAAGCAGCACCAGCGATGACAGAAGAACACGTGACTGAAGACCATCGCTCTACACACATGTTAATGATTTGAATGTGATAGTGCAGGGGTGGCAAGAATGGCTGCTGACAGGTTTAGGCTCTTCCATCACACAGAAACTCCTATAGACCACACATTACATAGAAAATTACATAGACAATATATACAGTCTACGCTACAAACTGCCAATCAGAAGCAAAGATCACAACAACACACTGAAGCGGGAACACTGGCCATGCAAGAAGCACCTACAGGAACATTTGATCTCTTTCTCTCTCACTCTCGCTCTCTCCCCCTTTCTCGTTCCCTCCCTCTACCTCCCTCCTTCTGTTTGCATTTGTGGGTGTGTGCGCATGTGTGTTTAAGAGAGAGAGAGATTATTTTTTTCATTTGTAAAACCTTTGTTCTAAAATTCTTGTATACAATCACACACAATATCAGTGACAAGTCAAAGTCAAGTCAAAGCAAGTGGATTAATATAATCTACAAAAGAACTTAAAGCCTACCTAAAAAGTACTACAAGTAGCAAAACGTAGTACTTGATGCAATATGTTCTGTGGTAAATCATAATACTTTATGATACCACAGAACATATTGCTTCATTTCCTGACAGTGTTACTCATCCAATGCAAAAATCTAAAATCAAGCCAAACTCTGGTTTTACGAGTGGCATGAAGACTTTCGTTCCCTTTTTTTTCTTACTAATAGAAATAGTTTGTCCTCTCCTATTATAAAATTTAGCAAGTGCTAGTTTGAGGCATCTCTTCTTCATACCCAACTTTAAGCATGACAGTGGTCTTAGACCACCTCAACAAAGCATTTAAAAACATTCTGTGGTGGAGTAAAACGGCAGAGTCTTCTACATTTATAAAAAGTGAAGAACAGTGTCAGGACAAGTTCTTGAGCATGAAGGGTTGATCATTGGCACCATGGAACATTTTCATTGGTACTCATCAGTCCACACAGGCTTCACATTACTGTCAATGACTCGTTCCTCTCTCCACGTTGTGTCAGCCCTCCCATCCAGTTTAGGTTTAAGACTTTTAAAAATGCTTAAATATAGATTTCACCATGAAATTGTAATTCAACCTGAAGAACCTGAGGAACCATCTTGATTGGGAACAAAACCCAACTCTGTAGAAGGGTCATTGTTATCAGGAGATTTAAATCCTGCAGCATCCTTTTTTCATTCTTAGTCCATATATTTTTAAAAAATTCCCTGGTCTGTTGGATGGACTTCTGCCACATCCACAAATCTCTGGACTAATGACTCCAGAAGCAGGCAGCATGTTGTCGAGATCAGGTTTGTATTGTTGTGAATATCCATCCAGGCTCCATTGGCTGATTCTTCTAAAAGCCAGTGGTAAGAGCTTGGAGGCTCCAGTCTTTTACAGTCAAAGGAGTTCTAAGAATTTTAAAAAATGCATAATAAAAAAGCGGCAGTCCACAAAATTTAAAAACCTTAAATCTATTCAAAACAGTGCCAGTGACAGTCTTTAACTGTCCTTAAAATGCTGCTCGCCACAACCCTTCACACAACATTTTTTGGATCTGTAAGTATCTGTGTGAACTTTTTCCCCTCCATGCCTCACAGAACTGTAAAAAAGCTCCCTCAGTACTGTGGTTCTTCCAGCATAGCACTGACATTTTCTGGCACACAGACAGTTTCAAGCAGCTGTATATTGTCCCTATATTCACTGCTGTAGGGCATAGCATAAAACTCCACTGCTTTCTTCCATATCTCATCAGATTCTCTCAGCCTGTCCTGTAGCAGAGTGCAGAGTGCAGGCAAGAACAACCTACTCTGCCCATTCTTCTTTTTGAGTCTAAAGAGGTGCTTTGATGGTGCATTCATTAGTTTAGTATTCTGAAAGCAAGACCAGGCCCACATGCTCACTTTAAAAAAAAAGAAGGAAACATCCTTTAAATAGTGTCTTGATGCAGCTTTTACTGTGAATTGACCCTACAGTATATAAATAAAACTGAACTGAAATTAATTCAATGATAAAGCTGTTCTAAAATGCCAACATGCACTTCTACATTTTAAATTGACCATGGACAACTTTACCAAAGAAAAACATTAAAACCAACAGGTAAAAGTCTGCACTTCCTAAAAATGGTAAAATGATTTAAAAAAATCTAACCTAGCCAGGGACAGTAAACTCCCTCTAGTGTGAGCCCAAGTGTATTGTCTTTTCTCACTGTTCAGTCTCTTCCACACATTAACTGCATCATGTACCTCTAGCAGTTACTTAAGAGCACAATGTGATGAACTGTTAGACCCAGTGTGATTGCTATTTAAAGAATCATCTTCAGTATAGTTAAAATACCCTTCAAAAAAAAAAAGAAAACAAACTTCAATATTGGCTTTGTCTAACAAGTATAAAAAATAGTTTGTTAGCACCTACGGCGGGAGCACACATATTTATAAAAACACCATTAAAATTCACCCCCATTAAATTTTTTACCGTAACTACCAACATTCTGTTCTCTTGCACAAGTTCTCAGGAAACTGGAGGAAAAAAAAATCTCTGAAAGGAGAAAGCCCACTCCTCCACTATTTGCAGTCTTGTGAGTCAACACTACTTTTTCTCTCCATTTTGTCTCCTTGTCAGACTCACCGAGACTGTCACTGTGAGTCTCCTGTACAAACATCACCTCAGTCTTTTTGAGATACATCAACTCCAACAACAGAGTCCTTTCAACAGCATCCCCTGTCCCATTTACATTCAGAGTACAGAAAATAACGACTCATGGCAAGGGAGATGAAAAAAGACGGTCCAACTCTGACCTAGAGTAAAGCAATTTTAAAAAACAAAAAACATCATCTTCCCAATTATTTAATTCTTGCCTGAGTTTTTAAAATGTTTCTTTGGTCTATACAACCTCAGCTCCATAGAGGTTGTGACATTGTGTAAAATAGGTGGCACTGCATTGCAAAAAGGCATGACGATGTCATACCTGGACTCAGGAACACTTCCAGAAGTCTGTGAGCACGGCTCAGCAAGCCATCCACAAACACAGCTCAGTAATACAAAGAAGAACACGTGCGATCTCTGGACCAAAGCCCATTTAAAATGGAGTTGGGCGGAGCAGAAATCTGTTCTGTGGTCAGACAAATCCAAAATTGAAATTCTTTTTGGGAATTCGCAACCTCCAGACTAAAGATAAGACGGACCGTCCGACTTTGTTCAGTTCAAAAGCCCGCATCTCTGATGCTATGGGGGTGCATTAGTGCCAATGGTACTGGCAACCTCCACATCTGGAAAGGCACCATCAGTGCTGAAAGTTCTATGCAGGTTTTAGAGCAACATATGCTCCACAACAGATTATGTTGTTTTCAGAGAAGGCCTTGCACATTTCAGCAAGACAATGCTAATTTGCATACTGCAGTTGTTACAACAGCATGGCTTCACAGTAGATGAGTCCAGGCGCAGGACTGGCCTGCCTGCAGACCAGACCTTTTACCAACTGAAAACATTTGATGCACCATGAAACGCAAAATACGACAAAGAAGACCCAGGATTGTTGAGCAAAGAGGAATCCTCTGTCAGACAAGAACGGGACAACATTCCTCTCCCAAAGGTCCAGCAGCTGGTCTCCTCAGTTCCCAGAGGAGTTGTTTAGAGACTGGGACGCCACACAGTGGGAAACATGGCCCTGTCCCAACTTTTTTCAGATGTGTTGCTGCCATGGGATGACTCAGTCTCGCACACAGCCCATGTGACTCCAAGCCCCGCCCCTTTCCATTGGTTTTTGATACTTTTGCACTGAGGGTTAGAAACAATTAACTTATTACTTAATTATTATGATGCTGAAGAGATTTTGGAGAGATTTAGTTTTAACATTATTGTGGAGCCGTTGGTCTCAACGGAGAGGTTCATAAACACTTATTTCTAAAGGAGAGAGTGTTTATGCCTTTTCCTCATAACTGTTCACCTACGATTTCACTGTCTGACACACAATGTACAGTAGTTTTCAAAGACTACACATCAAAAAAAAAAAAAGTTTTATGCTTTTCAATTTTGCTGTAAGGTTTTTGAATGTACACCTCATTTAAAAAGGAAACTGTATCAAAGTGGATGGATCTCATGCGTTTTTGCC
>VUQH01063434.1:18811-44981 GCA_015106775.1 Etroplus canarensis
ACACACACACACACACACACACACACACACACACACACACACACACCCAACCGGGACAGGACACTCTCTGGACACCTCACACCTCAGGTTTTACCCTGTACAGTCAAGAGGCTGGACAGAGGAAACTACCGCATCAGCATCAGCTAATTTTACAGTGCAGCAGGCAGTATACTCTACTTTCTTCATGTACTCAGCATTGTGACGCACACGCCTGTTTGGCTTTTGACACACTCTCCATCACTGCCTGTTATTTTACTCTTGACTGATAACAAATAGATGATATGAACATTTTTTATGCATGAAAGTAGAGCCATAGTGTGGCTGCTTGTGGTGAAAGAGTTAAAAATTGACAAAATGCAGGCTGCTAAGGTAGGACTCCTGCATCTGTGAATGTGAGCGGTGCACGTGTTTGCGTTCGCATGAGTGTGGCTGCAGCGCGAGGACACCTGCATGCTTCAGCACTTTCTGCCTGTCAGGAGCTCTGAGGTCACAGGCAGGGGATTGGAGGGGGCATATTAGAGTAAGCTTCAGAGTCCCCACCCACCCACCACGCCTCTGTCATTTCTCCCCTCCCACAACTTCACCCCTGCTTTTCCTCCCACTTCCCCCTGTTATCCCCCGTCATCCCTCCTCCTCTGTCCCTTCCGGCTCGCCTTCTCCTCATCATGACGGGGTGAGTCAGCCACTCAGGGGGGAGGGGGCGCAGAGGGGCAAGGTGCCTCTGTGGTTGACAGCAGGCAGGTCAGGTTTTTGTAGACACGGCAGAGGAGGAAGGACACATGTGCACACAGAAGCTTTAAGGTGTGAGCCCACGGTAGGTGTGCTAGAATATCTTTAAAATAGACATATGGGATGCATACGTGTGACCCTAAAAACCTTTTGCCAGAAGACGGTGGGTATTATCAGTAAGGTTACAGAATGAGGTTGGCTGTGTGGGGAAAAAATTAAATGGGCATATAGACAGAAAAAAGATAGTGATCTCATATTCTATTGCATATATTAAAAATTAAACTGGAACATTTAACTTCTCAGACAACATTCTGGTGGAAATCAGCACTGAATTTAAAATCAGCATAACAGTGCAATTTAATTTATATTAGTATCATGTTAAAATATGATTTTAAGTGATTAACAGCACATGTCAGTGTATGACCCACACAAAATTCAAATACTGATTTGTCATTTATAAATTACTGAAGTTATGTTTCAGTCTTTTGTATTAAGCAGCAAGCAGGATTTTTTTCCATCCACAGTTTGACACACTTCACTATCCTTCACTGCCTTGGATATATATAACTACTTGCTGCCCATTGTGAGACTCATTACAGTGTTATAGTTTCGGTAGTGACATAGACGTCATTCCTCCATCCAGAAAATCCAAATGACAGGGAGGATATGAACAGGATATATGCTCATTATTAGGCCTGGTCTGAACAGAGAGGAAGCAAGTAGAACTGGGTCGGTGTTAGAAATAACAAAAAGGAGATTTCACTCACTGTACTGCTGTAAAGTTACACAAGATGAACACAGAAAAAAACTGTATTTAGATTTGGATTGTTTTTTAAAAAGTGTTTTTATTGCTAAGCCACAGATTAGATGATACTTGAGCATAAAGTTTCGCCCTCGAGCCAAACCGCTAAACATCAACCCACTTTTATTCTCAACTAATATTAATATGATTTTTTTTCCCTTTGTTTCGGCTGTTTAAGCCTGATTTGTGTTGTTTTATTCAAACATAATTAGTTGTAAAGCTGTTATGCTGGCATGTGTGTGTGTTTGTGTTTGAGCCTCAGAGCCACTGTTGTCCTCAGGTTGTTACTGTGTGTTCACAGCATGATTGAGAGAGGAACTTGCGATGAGCCGGAGGTTAGTGTGATATAATGTATTCCCCTGAATCACCGCAGCCAGCAGCCCAGGGCCTTCCTCTTGCCTGCAGCCTCCTTCTCCTTGCACACACACCTTCCTCACTCCCCTCGTGTCACCATCTTCTCCCTTTCTTCCCTGCGGTGACTGCCCAGTGTTAGCTGCTTAGCACTGCACGCAGTGTCTAATTGAATTCCAACACTTAGGCGTTCGCTCCTGATGCTGTGTTAACACAGCACAATACTAACACTCCTCAGGATGTGTTGAACACCCTTCTCTTAATGAGAAAATGAGTGCTAAGCTCGTTTTGGCAACACATGATTTATTCAAAGCTCCAAACTATGTCTTCTGTATCCCCTAAAGGATCATCTTTTATAGCCATCAGCAAATCAGTACTTCATATACACACACTGAGCACATGCAGAATATGTATTGTGGCTATGCCGCTGGTACATTTATGTGTGTTTCCTCTTGCTTCTTATGTTTCTGCTTGAGTGTATCTATTGTCCTCTTGTATAAATGTGTCTGCAGGTCTTTCTGCATCCATATTGCTGGCGATGCCGTCCATCGCCTCTCTCTGACACCGTCACTTTTATTCCCTGGCTCTCAAACATTAGCTCTGGGCTTTAATGGCACATATTTCCTGGGCCCGGCTGAAGCGGGATGCATCTTCTCCTTGTTAGCTTGATAAATAACCAGGCTGCTGCGAAAGTGCTGAATTTTAGCTTTCAGCCTCTATTTTCTGCTGGATGACATTAATTTTAAGTGCTGAGAAGGAGCTAACTAATACAGACAAATAAATAAGGAGGAGGGAGGGAAGGTGCAGAGGTGCTGGAGTCAGTGCTGTCCCTCCCCCCTTTACCTGTTTACACACAGGCATTCATAGACGCAATATGCAAACCTGCAAAAAATATACAGTACACACAAATGGTGCAAAGTCAAGCAAGCACACACACTTAGTTTCTCAATTGGTGCCTCTTTTGTTGTCCAAACTGTAAAATCAGCTTGTCCTATTATAAGCACAGCTCCTGCAAAGTCAAATGTTTAATATATTGAAAACAGATAGTTGGTCAGTCAGTCAGTAAGATTGACTATATGCCTCTCTATCTACTGCCTGCCTTTCGTATTCTCTCTTTTCAACAACCCTAATTTCTTTGCTTTATCAAACAGAAACAGAAATTAGTGTGGCAGTAGTATGGTGGAGATCACAGTGCACAACAGTCTGGATAAACTGTATTTATATGTGTATATAGAGGCAACAAAACCAAGTTATGGTCTAGGTAGTTCATTGGTTGGTACTTAGGATTTAGTATTAGCAATACTGGAGGAAAAGTTGTAGAAAATGGTTTGTAACTCCTGTGCTTTCACAAAATGATTTTAAATGGTTAGTTTCACATTCCTGTTTGTATTTTCTGCATTCAGTGTGTGCATATCTTCCACAATTATTGTGCAGCATCTTCTGTAGAATAGGTTGAGCTGTACCATGCTTTCTTTAAATAATTATTTAAAATGTTCTCTTTTCTTGTAGCTTCAGCATTAGTTGAACCTTCGTCAGCTGCACCTGCTTTTCTAAAGAAACATGCTGCTGAGTAAAACTGGGGGAAAAACAAAATAAAAAAATAGAATACATAAGAAAAATAACATTAGGTGAGAATAAAAGTTTAAATGTGAATCTCCCAAAATGTTAGCTTAAGTCACTTTTATCCCGATGCCCATCCTTTATTCTTTTTAGAATTATTTTATGATTACATATCCTGGTTTAGAATCTTAAGTCGCAAAACAAAAAATGAATTTACATTTGGAAAGAGCATTTGTTACATGTTACAGCTGCTCTATAAACAAAGAGCAAAGGGACATCAACCGAATATATAAGCCAGTACTGATGATGTGAATCTGCTTTTATCAGCCTGAACATGCAAAATTATACTTATATCTAAAATGCATTACAAGGAGTTTTTTATTTCTTCCCGAAATACTTTTGAGTTTCATGCACGTGCACACACACTTGCTCTGTTGTGTATAATATTATACAGTGAAGTGGCTTTTGGTTAGACACCTCATACATTATTTTAACAATGTATAGTGCGGTGAATAAAAAGGTCAGTGGTTGAGAACTGGCTTCATGTAACAATAAGATGCATGGACAGAGCACTGCAGACCCTTCAGTCAGCATCTTGCAGCTGAGTGCTCTGAGAAAGAAACACATGCAAGCTGGAGTGATAGATTCAGCTGTAGGCTGTGCTGGTATGTGTATGCATTCATTGTTCATGGGACACTGTAATGAAATACTTTAAAACAATAAATTCACTTCCTCTGTCACTGCCAATACATAATTCCCTTTTGCCCTTTCTATCACTTTGATAAATGTCTTTTATTGTGGCATTTTAAAGCTAAAGATGAGCTGAGATTTAGTTTTGTTTTTTTAACTCGTGCTTTTATTAGACCAATTCTATTTTTGTCTCTGTCCGAACACACTATGGCTCTGCAGATGCAACGTAAGCAGTGCCTGTTTCTGTTTGCAATGCGGGGTTTAATCTGAAGGGCGTATTTATCACATGCTGTCATGTTGTGGTCACATGACCACATGAACCACTGCCAGCAATTAAGGCTGATAAATCACTCATTTACAGGAAGAGAGGGAGGGACAGAGTTGGGTAAAGCGGAAACAAGATAGTGATAAGAGAGAGGGATAAGAATAATGAATAGCCTGTACCCCTTCACAGATATTTTACTCTTTCATTTTTTAACTGTGTGATGTTGAATGTTATTGTGTTTGGGCATTGTAGTATGAACTCTTGCCAGTGAGGCTCATTGACTCATACAGGCAGAGACAAAGAGGCAGATGGTAGTCGTTTGTGTGGTTTACTGTGATTGTGACCTGACTTCACTGCTTTATTTACTGTTTGTGTTCATGTGTGCAGCTGCGTGCATGCCTGCACGAGCAAATGCAATAGTGTCATGACAGAGAAAGAGATCCAACGAGTGTATAGGCAGTGCTGTCAGTTCAGTTCACTCTCGTCATTCGCTGCTGATGAATTTCTTCTCAACCTAAACAGGAGAGCAGCCGCTCCAGATACCAAACTATACTGCTGTAGCCTTTATTGTCAATCAATAGATGGAATTTATGTTATAGTTGAAACTCAGACACACTTTATTTTGTACATTTTTTTAACTTGACATTATAGAAGCTCTAGTTTGAGTCTGACCCTGGATGTGAATGTGGTTTAAGCAGTGCAGTGTCTTCTATAAGTTACTTCAGAATGTGTGTTTCAGCTGCTCAGGTCAGTGCTCTGCTGAGAGCCAGCCTGCACGCTCACTTGAAAAGGCTGATTAAAGATTCATGGCCTAAAATAAAGAAAGAAAGAAAAAACAGTCCTCTTTTAATGGGCTGAAGGTAGAGGATGAGAAGAAGAGAGGAGCAGGGAGGAGACAAGATGTGGTTTCTCTTCCGACAGTCAGAGCTCTCGTTCATTAAAGACAGCGGTCGCTAACCGGCTAGAGTCTTTACAATGAGACCATTGAGAGTCAGTTGAATCAGTCAGGTTTCCTGCTGCAGAGTGAATATTGCAGCAAAAAAATAGGATTCAGCTGTTGCAATACATATGCGTGTGACTGTTTTTGTTGTTTAAAGAGTTACAACTTTTTTTCAAATCAGCTTCTTATTTGTACTGTAAAGAAAGACTTCTACGGTATAGTGTATGTTTGTGTGCGTGTGTTAATGCTGTATTCAACAGAGGCAGGACTCTGCTGTCTGTGGCTTTACCACAAGAATGATTCTGAATGCTGGTCCCTGCGACAAAAGCAGCTCTTCTGGGGAGAAAAATAATCTGTGTACACATTAACTGCACCAGAATACAAAGTCAACACTGAGTGTGTCTGTTTGTACTTGTGTGGTAAGTGAAGTATTGCCAAAGACTGTGAAGCATGCTAAAATCTTCCAGAGTAGAGGACAGACAGCGTGAGTCTCTACATTCTCTCTGATCTTGGCTGCCTACTGGCTTTCTAGTTATAAAAGTAAAGTCTTTAAATAGGATTATTTATCTTATTGCATAGTTTGCATTTTTTTTAAATGGAAGATATTTTATAAAAAGCAATATTTAGGTTTTGTGTTTGCTTTGTGTTAATTAAGTGATGAAAAAATAAGCTAGATAATATTTATTTTCATAAGTGGTAGGGAGTTTGTTATTGATTATTTAGTTTGGCTTATCCCTGCTGTAAACGCCATCATCCTCCAAATCTTACATCATAGTTTTTCCCCAGCATACATGTATGAATCTGGAAAAGTGCTGAACCTCCTTTTCACTCTGTCTTCCTCATCTTCTTTGGTTCAAGGTTGACACACATATGAGTACAGAAAAGGGAGGAGGCATAAAGGAGGGAGGAGCAAACGGAGGAGAGTGACGCAAGCATGCTCACTTTTTGCATGCTTGAACATATTGTCCTACCTAAACCACCACCCCTTCACTGCCCTCTTTTCACTTTCAAACACTGCTGTTTAAACAAAGTGCTAGTGACATCATTACCTGCTTAGAATTTACTTTCATAAGATACCTGAGAATCAAATACAGAGCAATATGTGTTTGCTATCTGCTTTCTGTTCCAAGAAAATAATCAAAAGATTTCAATAATAATCTACTGAAGCTAGCCACAGGCTTTATCAGGTCTATCATTTAAACCTCATACAACAGATATTAACTGAATCAAATAGAGTGTCACACACGTGTAATTTTCCCATTAGGGAATTAATAAAGTATATCTTTTCCTTCTTCTGCTTCTTTACATAATTTAGTAAACAGATAAATAGAAGAAAAGAAGAAAAGAAGCCGCTTACCAGCCACTCAGCAGGGCATATTTTCTATATTCACAAGAGAGTGCTTTAAGAATTCTTTATCAGAAGCAGAAGAAGACATGGAGTATGCCACAATTTCATTTAAGGGAAATTAAAATCACATTTTTAATAACCTGAGTGTTTTGGTAAACCTAATAGGCACAGCTCAGTATTCTATACTGTATATTCTATGTGGCGTTATCTTGAGTGAATTAAAGGGCTTGTAAAAAGTGGAATGTTATTAGCGTCAGACCACCTGGGGTGAACATCTGCAGCCTCAGACTGCAGACCCACCATACATCACTGTTACTCCTCTCTATATTTACTGTCACACATGCACATGCATGCAAACACACACTCACGCACGCACACTCGCAACCACATGCAGCCTACTGCATCCATCCTTTGGATGCCTCTCATGTCTTATTGACACATACATGCTGTTGTCCATTCCTGCAGGGGTGTGAGCAATTTAGTAAAGATGCTACAGCGTCACAGCTTAAGCACAGTTTCTTCTCCTGTGGTCAGCCAGAGGTCAAAGGTTAGCAGGTTAGAGTCAGAGGGTAGGATGATCACAGCTCGCAAGTGGTGATTCAGAAAATGTTTAGGCTGTTTTATGGAGTTATTCTGCAGCACTTCAGCATGAAACCTTTTTATTTGTTTATCTTTTTTATTCCTACAGTAACTAATCTCCTTTGAATAATTAGATGTCCTTTTCATGTTCTATTAGGACGGTTTTTCTTCATGTCTCTGCTCAAACACTATTTTTTTCATCTTCAAAGTGAAAACTAAAATAGGGCGATCATTGCAATTTAATTACTACAAATCCCTTTGTGAATTTGCTCTTGTGTTTGTTTACATGCATAGATTTGCCAGCTTCTGCACTTTTGTGTGTGTTTGTGTATGCTTCAGCGAATGTCTTTACTTTCTTGCACTGTTCTGTATTTGCCCCTTTATATTTAGTGTTTGAGTGTGTGCATTTGTGTGTAAATGAGATTGCAGTGGGGTTTATTTAAATAGATAAGATAGTGTTTTATTCCCAATCAGAGGAATCTCCTGTCGCATTTCAGTCTCTTCATAATAACCTCCAGCTTTGCTCCACATTCCCCTAACACACATGCACGCGCAAACACACACACCCACACACCCAGACACACACACTGAGTATTGCAGACACTGCGGTTTTTTTCTCTCTCGGGGGTAAAAGGCTTTGATAAATGAAAATAAATACTTTTCTTCATATGAGTAACAGGAGGGGAAAGAAGCAAATAGCAGAAGTGACAGGAGGCCTCTGACAGTTTGATGCCTCAGTACAAGCAAATATATGACAAAGAAACACTTTATATAAGTGTGTATGAATGTGTGTGACCCACTGTGTGAGTGTGATGCAGTTAAGCACTAAAACACAGGTATACTCTCAGTCATCACAGGGAATAAGAGAGAAGAAGAGAGTGATTCAGGGATGTGGGCTGAGGAGAACGGAGATATAGCAACTGGCATGCAGGCTGACATGTTAATTGAGTAACAGCGAGAGGAAAAAACAGCATAAAACATGATTTAAAGGAAACAGGTTCTCCTCCTCACTTTGTTTCTCTGACTGCAAGGTCATGTCGGAGCCTCCTCTTACTCTCTCTCCACCTTTGTTTCCCTCTGCTCCTCCGGACCTCATTTCATTCAACACTCCCGAACCTCCGACAGCTCCATAACTATAACTCTCTCTTACCCGTCTTCTCCTCCTTCTTCTCTTCATCCACAGCTAAATGACTCTGTCAGAAATAAAGAACGCTTATCTTATCTACTGCCTCCACTCTGCTGTCTCATTCCCTGCCAGCATCACGCACACAGATACACACACACACACACACAAACATCTTATGGGCAAAAACAGCAACAAAAAAAATTTAAATGCACTTTAAATCATTTTTAATATTTTATCCACCGCTGTCTTAATTATTCCTCAGAGATGGAAGTTTCACTTGTGTTCAACAACATTTCAATTCGTTGTACTGACTCAGTTTTCACCCACCTGCCAGAAAGAAAGACATACAGCCCACAGTGTGGCAGACAGGTAGATGGAGGCTTGACAGAGGACAGGTGTCCACTCATTCTGTTCTGCACAATGAGTGGAAACCCCACTCCAATACACACATGCATACACTCTTCCTACTCTCCTTTTCCTGTCATTCCCTTCTTCTCTTCTCCCTGTGGGGTGGAGGAGCGAGGGATCTACAGCTATCTGCAGCCCATGGAGGGCTTACTGTCTGTTTTTGTCTTTGTGTGTGTGTGTGTGTGTGTGTATGTGTGTGTGCGCGCGCACGCGTGTTTGTATACAAGCCACCTACCAGCCACTCAGTAGGGGGCCACATAGGGCTGAGAGGAAAGAAAGAAGGATGAGGGGGTGGGAAGGAGTGTGATAGGGATAAAACTCTCAGCAAGAACAAACGCACACAGACACACACACAGCTCAGCACAGCACATGCTCCAGCAATCTGCTAGGTCTCCCTGAGCACTCCATCACTAATAGTCACGATACAGAGTGCAACATGGATTTTAATCAGCATGTATTGTGATGACGTCGCCTTTCCTTTGCCTAAAAGTGCACACACAGACACAAAGTTGGCCTACATACAGTTCAGAGGGATCAAAGGTTATGAATAAACTTCATCGACTTATTCATATGTACGTGGAGGTTATGCATACGTTTATTGAACCTTATCCAATTTGGCCACCTTACTTGAGTAAATTAGCTTCATGTGTTCTATATTATTCAGGATCGTCCTTTGTTCGCTATTCTGGAGGCTTGTGTAGCAGGAAAATGACAGAGGAAAGGAGAGAATGAAAGGGAACATGCTGGCGCCAAACGAATAGGAGATATGTGTGTATGCAAGGATGTGCAAGAGACTGAGAGATGAAAAGAGTGATAATTCCTTCGCTACCCTGAGGCCTCTTGCAGCCTCGCGGGTTCCCTATAGGTCCCCTGACACATGCCTGAGCAGAAAGCTAGGGCCCGCTAATTGGCCCCTGTGATAACACAAAAGACAAAGCTAAAGTATGTGTGTTGAGATGTTTTCATATTACAGCAGCACTGAAAGCTTACCATTTTCCACAAGTAATAGGTTGTTGGTTAGTTATTCTGCTTTGAAGGATGTTTGATTTGTAAGCGCCGAGTACATTTAAGATCTGTTAGTTTATTGAAGTCGCAAGCCACCAATAGACAATTAAAGCATATACAGCAGTTCAAAGCACAGCTCCAGCTTTTAAACGGCTTGTTTCTCTAATTGTTTCATTATCTCAGTGTGCTTATTAAATGTGCGATAATTGTTAATTACCACATGAGGATTTGTAAAGGATTTGTCTTGAGTATCAAAACAAATTAATTAAACTGAACACATTTAAAACACCAGCAATGATAACAGCAGGTGCAGTGTGTGTGTTTGTGTGTGTGTGTGTGTGTGTGTGTGTGTGTGTATCTTTGCACATATTTTCGATGTTATGCTTGTTTGTTTGAATCTCTGTTTAATTGAGATTCATAGGAGGAATTTAAATAAGATTCAAATGAGATTCATAGCTAAGTGTAGCAGCACAGGTAATATGCAGATAGATTTAATGATGATTCAGTGTATCTTGCAGTCTAACGAGAGCTAGATTAGACCATTGGAAGACGCTGGCTGAAATCATTACTGTGGTTGGAGGGAAAAGCAGGGAAAAAAGGAACTGTTGTTAAAAGGCATTTAAATGTAAATGGATTTAAAGTATTCTGAATAGCAGATTTCTCAAACATATTTTATACTGTAATTCAGAGAAATCCATGATTTATAGTGAAATATGGTTTCAAAACATATTCATTTCATCTTTTAGAAAAAAGCATCTTCAAAATGAGTTAAGTAGAAAACCTCCTGTAGTCTTGCATCATGTAAAATACCAGGAATTTGAGCAGTGCTTTTTTCTTGTAAAATATTGTCTGGAATAGATTCCTTCAGTTGTTTATCTGAAAGCAAATACACTGTGGGCTACTGTACATCTGATTTCATACACTTACCAGTTTAATCTGTGGAACATCCAGCTGCTCACGACAGGTGGGACATTATAAGTAAATAAAACGTGGCTCCTGAGCTTGCACATCCACCCATGCACACGCGTCAACCCTTGTTCGTCTGTTGCCTTCCATACATGCGCAACGAGTTGTTTCTTTTCCTTTCTCCTGCTGTACATAAGCCCAACCAGATGTGCACCGCTGGATACTTTTTATTTATCTATAGTGTCCTTACTATAATTAAATTGATGGGGAAAGGCGTTACCGGTCTGTGTATGTGTGCGCATGCATGTGTGCGTGCATGTATGTGTGCATTTATGCATCTGTGTTTGTACGCAGGTGTCTGTGTTGGAGAATTAAAGGAGGTGCAGAAATACATCTGACTCTATGATTTGGTGATACAGGCTCAAATATCAATAATTTTCTTCTGTGGGAGATATTGACTTGCATTCGTAATTATATAGTCATAATCTAAAAGTTCAATATAATGTACCTTTCAGCTGCTCCCTTGTATTCTCCACCAAGGGGTCACCACAGCGGATTAATCCGCATTGGTAATTTGGCAGAGGTTTTACACCGGATGCCCTTCCTGATGCAGCCCTCCATGGTGAGAGGGGCTTGTGTCCCCACCTGGGATCGAATGATACTAAATGAAATTTATGATATTACACTTTGAGGCACATGTGTGGCCATTTTTACATAGTTCACATGTAAAAATAAACTGTGTAGTAACATGTACAGATACAGGTACAAGTAGACATACATGCGGAACATTTACACTCCTTAACGTTCCTTGTGGTAAAGTTTGCCTGCTTATACACAGCTATTAAATTGGATGCTAATATAAAAGTAGTAAGTACTTAGATGTTGAAGGACCAAACAAGGAAACAAATATTCTCTGGGATTTGTTAAGCCACAGCAGTAGGCATGAGGCTCTCTCTGCTGTACAACCGCAGTATTGATATATGCTGCAGAGCCTGAGCCTACCATCCCACTTTATTTCAATTAGCTCACAGGAAGCAGGAAATAACCTGCAAATCAATTGTCATTTCTATGGGACTGAGGCTGGAGGCTGAGATTCACTTTGTCCACCAATAAAAGATGATGTAGCCATGAAGAAGATTAAAGGGAATTTCCTCTTCACATACCCTCACACTGTTGTACAGTATATCATTAGTGTGTGATGTTTAGTGCTTCAAGGCTGTTATGGTTTTTCTCTGATGAAGTGCGGAAATTATTTTTTCATGGTACATACACAGTCTTTAAAATAGCCTTGCCTACTGAAATATAGCAAGTGATCTTGTACATAACCCAGAGTCTTACACTAATAACATGTTGCAAGTCAAAATGCAAATCTTTTGGCTAGAGTGCGCTCTGGT
This sequence comes from Etroplus canarensis, assembly GCA_015106775.1. Lineage (NCBI taxonomy): Eukaryota > Metazoa > Chordata > Actinopteri > Cichliformes > Cichlidae > Etroplus > Etroplus canarensis. Next base: position 30,915 of record VUQH01063434.1, read on the forward strand.
CTTTTGAGCATGCATCAGCACTGGATTTCTCTGGTTTTCCAAAGTGTCACCACCAAGTACCAAAGTAGATGTCACCCATTAGAAAATAAATAAAATCAAAAACCTTATTTTATTTCCAAGTTGTCTCTGCACTGTCTCCAGTGTAGCTGCTATTTTTACACTGTTCACTGGAAGTTCTGACCACCTGTCCTTGTAGGTTTTCAAAATAACCTTGGACCTCACACTTGCAGATGAAACATCAACTTTGATGTCAGCTGGACACACCTATCTTGTTGAGGATTATCACTGGTGATGAAAGTTCAGTCTCCAGCTCTAGAGACCAAATGGCAGTTTTTATTAAAAGGGTCCACAGTGTTCAAGCCCAAAGGCGGCTTGTCAGGTGAGGAGCATTAGTTTTTTTCAACATTCACTGTGTTGTGGGCTGTGAATTTGTCCCATAGGGTCCAACTGTCAACTTTAAGCTCTACTTTAACACCATGAGTCACCTTAGGGAGGAACTGATATGCATGATATAGTGCCATTGTACACTGACAGTGCATTGAAAAGGGAGGAGTTTTTGGCCATGCCAACACAGTCAGACTTGGCTCCATGACACGTTGTCACATTCTTCAAACTGAAAGTTATTTGAAGAGATACAGTTTTGACTCATGATAGGAGATCTGCTGCTTATGGCAGGTGCACAAGTGGTCAGAAAGGAACATCCATGGAGCTTTCTTAAAAAAGCAGCTGCACTGGAAGAGATCCAGCACTGACAAAGGAGACGACCCTGAAGGTGAGATCAGCCAAAGTTAAATCAGGTATGGTTTTCATTTTATGGGCGGAGTAGTGAAACTTTATGATCACATCTCTTGCCATTGAGAAATGGTGAGTGTCTGAAAGCTACACTGTTTTGAGGTAAGTCTTTACCAAACATCAGTAACAAATAGCTCAGCCAGTAGCTTTGTCATTCATAAAGACATTCTGTTTTTATGATATAAAGGCAATCTATATTTATGATGGATACTAGTGCTTACATTAAATCAGTCTTGGAATCACAACACCAAAATAAATGTGATGAATGCTGATGTTTGCCTTAAATGACCAAGCAAAAAACTGTGCAGTGACAGAAAGCAGAAGAGCAGGAAACTGAATATGTTCCATGAAACACACTAGGAAGCTTTTAGCAATGGAGGTGGAGAAGGGGAGGTCAATATGGATTGCAGCGAGCAAGTTATAGAAGGTTATATGGTGTATGATCATATCAGAAAACACAGTTATGTATGCACCCCACTTTACACTATATCACATACACAAACACACACAAACCTAAAAACACTGGGACGCACCACAGAGTGATTTGTTTGTGTTGTTGGTGCAGTGGACTGAAGCTATGGAGGTAGTAACTGTTTGATGGTAGGCTTTATGGAGACACTATATAATGCCTGTGACAGTTTATTCAGTGCATGTCAGGATGAGGGGATTTGTGACACTACAATGGCTGGGACACTCCCGCAGTCTCATGCACTTATGCACCCACCATTCACAGCTCCAGAGGGAAAGATGAGTGAAGGATATGTGAATCTGTTTACATGTTAAATGCTATAGAACTGTGTGCTGTATAATGCTGAAACAAAGCTGTATTTCTAAAATAAAACAAGCTCTAAATTTAGATACTGAGGTAAACAGCAAAAAACCCAAACATTTCTTGTATTTGATGTTAGTTTCTGATTTAAATGTAACATAATGCTTATCCCTCTGACACACTTGAGTAGACACAAACGTCTGAAACAGTTTAATGAGAGATTTTTCTCCTGCTTTTCAGCCACGGTGGCAGACAATTGGAAACCAGATGAGATCGTTAGACAGTACATTTTCTTTACAGAAAAAAATCTCCCCCTTTTTTTGCACTAACTTTTTGTCCAGCTAGTTATTCCCAAAGGTCCATTAGCAGAGTTCTCATTGGTTCTACTCTTGGCTGGATGCTATTAGCCCTATGATTGGGTATTGAATTAGCCTGCTGATTTGGTATTGAAGGAGTGAAGACTGATGAGAGGATTTGGCTAAGCTTTCTTCTCCAAACCTCATTACTCACACTCAAAGAGAGCAGAACTAGAAGATGCACACACTCATACACACCCACACACACACACACACACACACACACACACACACACACACCCACACAAAACAGCTCACAAAGACATGTACACACGGAGAGTTCCCTCCTGCTTAAATTCACACTTTTCTACTGAAGATTTAACAGTTTAAACATCAGCCCACTCTGTCAGTTGCCTGCAGGTAGAAAATGATTCTTTTCTCAAAAATACACCTGCATTGCTTTCTAAACTCACCTTTCACATCTGCTGCAGATAAAGCAGAGTCAAAACCACTAAACTAATATGTCGTGTATGCATGAGCAGGTGCTGCAGAGACTGGAGACACTGGGAGACAACCTGTCTGCACTGAAAGGAAAGTGTTTTCAGCCCAAGAGAGTGCTACACGCAATTGGAGGCTGCTAAAGAGAGGGATGTGTGAAAGGCTTTGTGCTGATTTATGCTGTGTTTCATCCCACAATAAAGATTATGGATGATGATATTGATTTAGCTGGGGCTGTGGCCATGACTGGACTCAGGCTCTCAGGTTGGAAGAAGAGAGAATTGAGCTCATTATCATTCCCAGACATAGTGAGGAAGCCTTCTGTCGGTGCATGTGTGCAGATAAATGTCTGTGTCTATGTGTGTGTGCAAGAGACTTAGATCATCCTCTGTATTAGCAACACGACTCTTCCCTCCTTTAGTGTTTGTGAAAGTGATGAACCCCATCCTGTCCTCTTCCTTCCTGAACTCGAGAGTGAGCAGCAGGCGTTCCCAGCAGCACATCGCAGCAGACCAGGAGGGAGGGATGAAGTTATTGACTCCACTTTGATTTACCCTCTCCTGCCTGATCCTCAGAAGCTCACAGGCTCATGCAGATTTGGGAATTCTCAAAATAACAGCTGCCTTCTAAGAGATGTGCACGTTAAAGATTCCATTCAGAATATATTATTGGCAGATCCTTTTATTTGTGTGAAAGTGGTAATATTACACTGTAGAAATGAAGATCCTGCATTTAAAATTTTACAAGTAGACAAGTTTGTTGTCAATGAAAGGTAACAAAATCTCGCTCAGCAGATTTTTTAAAAATTTACTGCATCATTTTACTTAATAGTATGGGGATCTCTCTCATAGAAAACTCATTAGGACTACCAGAGGTCAAAAACCCAACACAGAGATATTAAAGTTAAGTAACATACAAACATCTAATAAACTGTTTATGGCAAATTCTAACATATTAGTATTAAAATATAAGGACATTTTTAAATCTTTATTAATTTATAGCATTTGTCAAAAATGTATAATGTTTTCTACTTAAAGTGTGGTTAATTCTAGCTTATTGTGTTTCATCTATTTATATCAGCCCTCACTTATGGGTGCCTGCAGGAAGAGTTATACTTGTTGACAAATGAATTAATATACTTTATTTTACTTGCAAGTACATTATGTGTGATAAGTCATTATGAGGTGTTACTAAATAGTGGACTCTCAGATTTCACCATTTTGGGTTTTTATATATGTTATATTACTGATGGCATTAGAAAAATTACTTCAAGTATGGAATCAATTACTTTTTATAAAAGACTTGTTTTACTGCTTTCCAGTGATTTGTTACAGTACTTTTAATAATCAAAGTTGAATTTAAACAGCCCCAAAGCCTCCATTATCACATCACATCCTCTGCTATAAAGCACCTTCTACCACTCTCTTGTATTTCTCCAAGGGGTCACCACAGCAGATGAATTTGCATTGTTAATTTGGTAAAGTTTTTAGCTAAATGTCCTTCCTGATGCAACCTTCCTGTAGTGGGAGGGGGTTGTGTGTAAAAATAGAAACACAATGAAAACCAAATTAAAGTGGATTTCCCTGTGCTTCCAGTACAGCTTCAGTGCACCAAGTTTGTACTGGAGGGGTGAAAGCCATTCTTCTGGAAGACATTCCCTCATTTGGTGTTTTGACAGTAATGATTCAAGGTGTTGTCTAACATATCAGTTCAAAGTCACCCATAGTTGTTCAGTTGGTTTAGTTTCAATTAACTATGAAGGCCACAGCATATGATTCACATCATTTTATGCCCATCAAACCATTCAGTCCCCCCTCATGCCCTGTGGATGGAGACATTAGCATCCTGGAATGGACAAATCCCACCAGGATTGTTTCACTTGAAACAACTTTGATTTGTGCCGCAGTGAATTTTTCCTCGAAGAACATGGATGGACCCAAGCTGTCTCAACAAAATGTCCTCATGGGGCTTCAGCTTTTTCCTTTAATTTCTCATCTGTCTGTACCTTCCAGAACAGTGTGTCTGCTGAAGGCACCAGAAACAACAAGATTAACCTACTTTAAACTCCTTTAAAAGATGGTAGATCCTTTTATAGCTGTAGCACATTACCTGTGTGTTCTGTTGTTTAATCTTGTAGCAGATCAGGATGAAGTTGATTTTAACCTGAGTAAATATTGAAACTATGACTGACAAACAGTGTGGCGTAAAACACAATATTTTTCTTGAAAAATGTAGTGGGTTACTATAGAGGCAGAAAGAGGCTGAAGTGGTTGCTCTTGGGTAAATAGTTGCATCAGTGCGCTTGCATAAATTCATGCATGAACTGTACAGTATGCTTGTAAATGGACAGTGAATATTTTTCTGCACATGTTGGTTTAGCTAAATGCCTCTACAGAATGCTTAAATATCCGCAATTTGAGAGCATTTCAGATTGAAACAACAGCTAATAATTACAAGTAATATCACTGAGTGCTGCTATGCCGAACACTGCTAGAGTTGTTGAACGGGACAAAGGCGCTAAAGTGCACTTCTCTTTAATTAATTACCCGCTTTTGTTTCTGGAGGCAATACACAAACATACACACACAGATAACACACATATACATGCAGAAAGAGGCAAGAGTTTGGGTTTTAGAGAAAAAAGGAGGAAGCGAGGGAAAGAGGAAGAGGGTAATATCAGCAGGCTATCTATCCTCTCTTCCACTGTGCATCCCAATCCTCTTTGGAAATAACAAATGCATAAAGGAGCCACAACACAAATATATCTGCCTGGCTCAGATAGATAGTGCTATGCTAGAGTTTAATACCCTTATGTAAACCAGTAACAATCAAGCCCTAACACACACCCCCACATCACCACTAAGGGGACAATAAGGAACACGCTCCATTCTCTCTCTCCAGATATGAACAGTGAGGAGTGATTGTGTATATGAGTGAGTTTGTGGGTAAGAAAGAGAGAGAGACTGAGCTGTTTTTTGGGTTTTTTTTTTTTTTGCAGCAGATAGTGAACAATGCAGTAGCCCAGATTGGTTGGCTCCCCGATGCTTCTTGTGGTGGTTGTTGTTTCAGAAGCAGAGAGTGATATACACCCTGACCTCAGAGACCACAGCACGTCTGATACTCTATTTCATTCATCCCTCACCATCCACTCTTTTGATATCTCACTTTATCCCTCTGTGCCAATTTGTTTTTATACTTTGCCTCCTCTCCCATCCTCCTGCTTCTTTTTTCTCACTAAAACTGACAATTCAGTAGACAAAGAGAGGAGTGACACTAAAAGCAAGGAGCCCATTTGTCTAAAAATGTTGCACTGACAAGCAATCTACACCAAGGAAAATACTTGAGGACTTAGACATTTATCAAATTAATTTGTGTAAAATATACTGCACCTATGGCAGGTTTACTCATTTTGAGATGCTCATGAAAAAAAGTGATTTGACAACTATAATATATCTCGACTTTCTAAATAAAATATGAGACAATTTTGCATCATTTCCTGACAACTCACAAACAGATTTTGGCCAAAAAGGAGAAAAACAACACAGTGTCTCTAGAAGTGGATCAATATAATTAGTATGCCATGCATGTATGTGTGAGTGTAAGTGTGTGTGGGGGTGGTATAGACAGGACTTACAATAGCAAAGGTTAATATCATATATCAACTGCCATCTGCATACAGCTCTGAGGGAGAAAAACACTCTGCCTCTCTGCTTGTAGGGTTGATCACTCTAAGATTATACACTGGTTGACATTTCACACTTGCAAGATGGGAGAAAAATTTGGGCATTTGCTTTTAGGGGTGTAGAGGGGACTGTCATAACAGCTCTGGGGTTTAATGCAGTTTCTCGAGCAGTTCTGAAGTCCATGTAATCTACAAGAAAAAAATAAAAAATATGAGACATGTATTAACAGTGTCTCTAATAACTAATTTCGACAGAGTAAGAGCTAAAAAAAATTGTTTTCTTGTATTACAGTATCAAAACTTTGCAAAGGCTTCGCAGACAATCAAAGGTTTTCTACAGATTCTGTCAATGAGTTGCAGTGAGCAATTGGCCATGATCTCAAAGATGTAAAGAATCTCCCTTTTCACTGCAAGCTCAGCAAGACATGAGCAACATCTGTAAACCAAGCACACACTAAAAGTGAAACCCAATGCAGACACAGACAGACAGAGAAGTCTGGATTTCATATATGTGTGCATGCATTGTCGTTAATGTGTCTGCATGTGTGAAAGCATGCCTTGAAATTTTCCCTGATCGTCAGCCTTAATGCTGCACTCCCTTGCCATATAGGACTCTGCTAGGAAACCATCAAATATTTATACAACATTATCCCTGATCCTATAGGCTGTAAGTAAGGCAAACACTCTGCTGACTTTCTGTTGCATTACAGATGTTCAGCATTCAAGCTCTGGCCTTGGTTTGGATCTGTTACAGATTCACTTTGGCTTTCAACCGCCACCAGGTTTTCTTTGGGGACCCTTGACTGGTTATGCTGACGACCCATGGGGTGAATTACACAGTGACAGTCACAAATACAGTTTATAGCTCTCACTGCAGGATTTGTGACAGTTTTTGATATAGTGATTCAAAAGGAGGAAGGCTGAAAAGTAAAGAGGGAGAAAGCAAGAGAGTATTAATTCTACATCTCAGACACTGAATGGCTGCTGCTGTTCTGAAGGTTGTTTATGGAGCAGAAACAGCCACATCTTTGTGTTGTTTTCTCCCTGATTGATTGCAGTGGCCCAAGGCTCCTCAGAGCACACTGGATTTTGTCTGAGTATTTACTAGAATGTTGGGAGGATAAAAATCACAACCCTAGACATCACACTACAGAGGCAGAGTGGCAAATGCAAACAAACAGAAGAGCAGAGGAAGCCCACACTGACAGATAAAAGGGAACACAGACGAAAAGATAGAACATATAGCACATAGGTGCAGACACACAATACCATAAACAGATGCTATGCATGCACAAATGTATTAGTTAAAACCATGAATTTGCAGCACATTTGCCACGATGATGACCAATAATTCAGGAATCTATTATAAAATGTAGAAATAGATTAGTACTCTTACTTTGAACAGCTGGATAGCTTTGGCTAAGGAGGAAGAGTGGGTTGTCCACTAATTGCAGGTTGATCCCCAGCTCCTCGACATGCAGAAGCAAGCAATGGACAAGGCGTTATACCTTTAAGTTACTCCCAGTGGCAGGTCAGCACCTAGAGTCAGTGAATGCTTGAATTTGTGGAACTGCTCAGGTTAAAAGGTGCAATGCTGATGAAGATTACCAGGTATATAGCAATGAAAAAAATCTGTTAAACTTGTGAACATGTATTTTCTCCATGCTGAGCTGAGCTGAGCTGAGAATGAAGGACAATTATTTTGGCAGTGGAAAAGAAATGTAAATGTCAGTATAAGCACAAAGGAAACCTTAAGTTTGTGACTAAACAACAAGCACCGCTTATTTTTCATTACCCTCTGGCTGTCCTTTATCTTTTTCATCCTATTTACCAGGTCAACACTGCTTGTTGTTTTCACCTTTTTATATGAAAGTAGATAGATAGATAGATAGATAGATAGATAGATAGATAGATAGATAGATAGATAGATAGATAGATAGATCTTTATTAATCCCTCGGGTCGGTTCCTCCGGGGAATTCAGAAATTCAGAAAACCCAACAATCACTGTAACTGTCGCTACGGTCTTTGCTAAATGCAACATTGGAAAATTTATGTGGAAAGCATATAATGCCTATGAAAAGTATTCACTCCCCCTGAGTGTTTCACCATTTTATTGCTTTAATAAATGAAATAATGGTCAATATAATTTGGCTTTTTTTGACAAGAATTTGCAAAAAAAGAGCTTCTGTCATATCAAAGTGAAAACAGACTTTTACAAAATAATACAGTATAATATGGAGGGTAAAATAAATTTCTACATAAACATTCACCTCCTTTATAGGGACTGACCTAATCCAACAGAGATCCAGCTTGCTGATTCCAGCAGTGTCACAATTAGTGAAATGGAGTCCTGAGTGCAGCTGATGTGTGTCAAGTGATTGTGGTATAAAAACACCAGTGTCTGGTTCATCAGGATTCCTGGTACAATTGCAACACACTCCAAGCAACTTAGAGAAAAGATCATTGAAAAGCATAAGTAGAAGATGGCTACAAAAAGATTTCCTACTCACTGGATATCCCACTGAGTTCAGTCAAATCCATCATTAAGAAATGAAAGGAGTGTGGCACTTGTTTAAATCTGCTTAGAGCTGGCTGTCCTCACAAACTGAGTGACTGGGCAAGAAGAAGACTGGTGAGGAAGGCCACCAAGACACCCATGACCACTCTGAAGGAGCTAAAAGCGTCACTGGCTCAGATGGGAGAGACTGTACATACAACTGTTGCCTGGGTTCTTCACCAGTTGAAGTTGTATGGGAGAGCTGGTCTGCTAAGACAAAAATTGAGCTTTTTGGCCATCAGACTATACACTATCTTTGCCGAACACCAAACACTGCACATCTCCACCCGTGAAACATGTTGGTGGCAGCATTGTGCTCTGAGGATGCTTCTCAGCAGCATTCCCTGGAAGGCTTGTTAAGGTAGAGGAGAACATGAATGCAGAAAAATATCACCAAATCCTGGAGGATAATCTGACTCAGTCCCCAAAAGAACTATGGCTTAGGAGAAGATTTATTCTCCAGCAAGACAACGACCCCAAGCATACCACTAAAGCTACACAGAAATTGTATAAAGACAACAAGGTGAATGTTTTGGATTGGCTAAGTCAAAATCCCAGATCTCAATCCAATCAAGAATTTGTGGATGGACTCGAAAAGAGCTGTTCACGCCTGATCCCCAAACAAACTATTAACTGTTTTGCAAGGAAGAATGGAGAAAAATTGCAATGTGCCAGCCTGATTGAGACATATCCACACAGACTCAGTGCTGTGATTGCAGCCAAAGGTGAATCTACTTAATACTGACCTAAAGGAGGAAATATTTATGCACTCACTTATTTTACCTTATATATTTTAATTAATTGACATTATTTTTGTAAAACTCTCTTTTCACTTTGACATGAACGAAGCTTTTTTTTTGCAAATTCTTGTCATTATTTCATTTATTAAAGGAATAAAAGGGGGAAACATTAAAGGGGCAGTGAATACTTTGTACACTCTAAAATGTATGTGCTTTTGCCCAAGCAAAAAAAAGCTGTCTGCCAGGACACCTGTCCACCTTGAAATGTAAAAATGAACAATTATGGCAGTCATACTCAGTCAGACAATGGTTGGGGCCCTTCTGTGTGGGGTTTGCATATTCTCCCTGTGCCAGCTTGGTACTATGGTTTTCTCCCACAGCCAAAAGACATCCATGTTAGGTTAATTGTCAATTTTAAATTGCCTGTAGGTGTGAAAGGTTGTCAGTCTCTCTGTGGCATACCCCACCTCTTGCCCTATGACAGCTGAGACAGCCCCCCATGACCCTGAATTGGGTAAGCAGAATAAAATGGATGGATGGACTTTTAAAAATGATTAAAGCCCTCAATAAGTGGAATTTGTAACTTTTCCCATTGTATATTTTCAAATTTCCAGAGGAATCTACAGTAAAAATATATATGTTTCTCTTCTCACATCTGATATTGGACACCAATCTGTTACAAAACAATTTGTTGCACTTTCTTGCACTGATTTCATTGTACACAGCTCCTGGCATATCTGTGTTTCATATCAATTACAGACGTAATGAATTCTCTAGTGTCCCGCTCAACAGTCAAAAAAACATTAAAAAGTTCAGCTTCTGATTTCTCAAAAGGCATATCTCTGTTTTGTGTTTTAGAGCAGTTGCAGGCTTTTATATCAGCACATATTAAACATCCAAATATTTTCTGTGTGCACATAGGTGATGAAAAGAGGGGGTTGGGCTGCTGGAGTTAAACTGGCACTCAGTCTGCAGGCTGTGATATGCTGTGGACAGTACAGCCCTTGGCTCTGTCTGTCAGCGGGTGAAGCCCCCGTGTGCAGCAATGTGGACAAAGATCTTTAGGGTTCACCGCTGTTCGAGGCCTGTCACCATGACAGAGACAGACTGACACACCATAGCACTGAGGGGCTGCAACCTTCCAACTCTCTTTCTACCCATCCATTCATGTTTCTCAGGTTTTCTCGATTAGCCTCTTACACTCTCTCACATTCTTCACTTTGTCTCAGAAACTGTGATGGAAACAGACTGTGAGTGTTGAGTAATTGTTTATGTCTGTTGTTGATGATTTCTTTCTCTATGGTCTGATATAGTTATACTAAGAGTTTATGCATTCATCCATTTTCTTCCTCTTATCCAGTTCAGAGTCATGGGGAGGCTGTAGCCTATCCCAGCTGCCATAGGGCGAAAGGCACCAATCTATCACAGTGCTAACACAGAGAGACAGACAACTATTCATGCTCACATTCACACCTATGGGCAATTTAGAATTGCCAATTAATCTAACCCCACGCATGTCTTTGGACTGTGGGAGAAAGCCAGAGTAGCCAGGGAGAGCCCACACAGGCAAGGGGAGAACATGCAAACTCTACACAGAGAGGCTTCACCTGGCTAGTGCCTCTGTGAGGCGACTGTGCCAACCACAGCACCACTATTGCCACCATTCTTTTTTCATATCACACTCATCTTTCACTAACTTCAAATTAAAATTATCTGGAAATAGTACCGTGATTAATTTTTAGTCCATCTTATGAAACATTTTGTGAAAGCAAGCACGGCATTACATAAAGACAGGAAAAATTGGAAATTTTTCAGAAAAATACACAAAGAAACTGCACATAAAGTGTGTCAGCCCAGAGTGTTTTAGTAGTGTCAGCATTAAGTGCATATGTGTGAGTTTGTGTTTGAGTGTGTGTTTCCATTGTATCTTCAGCAGTGTGATTTACTGTGGGAGGGAGCTGATTGCGTAATCCTGCAAACATCAGAATGTTGCTTCTCAGATGATAATCTGCCCACACTGTAGATTACTGCTCAGATTAACACAGTATGAACACTGGGAGGTTGTCAGAGGAAACAACTCCTAGTTTGTACATTTGTATATTTCCTTACTTTTATGTGTATGTGCATGTGTGTTTGTGTATCTGTGTCTAAATGTTTGTTTGTTCTGAAATTTGTGAGCATGTTTTGCATGCTTACTATAGCTTTGTGTGTTTGGTTTTATACAGTCTTGTTTGCACTGCTTCTGCTGCCCATCTGTAGTGTGAGAGAACACACACACACACACGGGCGCACACACACACACTTCCTCCTATAGCCTGAGGGGTCTAGCAGCTTATTATGAGTCCTTAGTGGGAAAGGGAAAAGAGAACAAGAGGCCGACTACACTTAAGTGGCAGCACAGAGCAGAGACAGGGAGATTTACTTCTCTTATTCCAGCACACAAAGATTTAAAGGAGCTCAATATGTGATTAAGAGAAACTACTTCTATAATACTGTAATGCTTGAATGTCTGCTGGCGAATGTAATGATTAAGAGTGTGTGTGTGGTAACATTTCCTCCAAGACGGGGAATATTACAGAGAATCTGCAAACAGCTGTATTTGTGGCTGTGATTGTTTCCATTTGATGAATGCCAAAATTCTCTGTCCTCATGTCTTTTTTCCAGTCTGCCCCCTGTCTGCTCTCTTTTCTCCCCATCCTCATTCTGTCAGCAACCACGCTGAGAGTGTGTATATGTCTTTATATTTGTGTGTGCATGTCCATTCCCATCCTGTCAGGTTTATTTCTGTTATGTTTCTTAATTAGCTAATAAAGGTCATGGCATCTCTCAGTCGGGGGGGCCGGCGCATGCAAATGAGCCAGAAGGTCAGACGGATTAGTGACCGCCTCACACTGCCCAAATATAGACACGACCGTGCTGCCATACAAATACCTGCAGCCATTAAAGCACAGTGTCTGTACCAGCACACGCCCACACTCACTGATATAAATCTGACTGGTTTAGTCAAGAGTAATTATGTTTATAAACAGTGCGCATGTAGTCCTGTGAATTAAAATCTGTGTTTTGGGGTTGTCCTCACCAGTGATCCTCAAAGTACCTATTTACTATGTCAGGCTGCTGCTGCATACATGCAGGCCATTACATATCATAAAAATTGCTGTATTCACGGTTTATAAATTTTGATTTATGCTATGGACTAAAATTCAGATATTTGGACCTCTGCTGCTTCTGTTTGACTAAGCAGTTAAGTAGTTCTTTTGTTAACCATGGCACAAGTATTCCCAAACAAATCAAACAAACATTTTTGCAATACAACTTAATGTACAAAAAGTGTTTTTCAGTCTATTTGATTAGAAAAGGGCCAGCTGTTTTGTCTGTTTTGTCTAATAAAAATCTTATATTGTTGTTTAATTTGAAGGACTTACAGGTATTTCACCTATATAAATGCTTAAATTCTTTTTTCCATTTATGTGTGCTTTTCCTTATCATTTCATCCTGATATACAGATTACACATGTGATTGCTGCATTTACTCGAAAGCGTTTCTCTCTAACAGTGAAGTGCTGTCGTGATGCACTTGTCTTCATAACATGTGGTGCATGAATGCTTGCGTAGATAAGATAAGAGAGGAGGTGCAGATGCTGACACAGTCGACGCTGTAGTCTTGCAGTGGATCTGTTACACCTCCAGGTCTATCACCTTTCGCAGCAGAGCTTGTCTCAGTGTCCTTTAGCCCTAAATCACCAGGCTGTCTCAATGTGTGAAAGCTCTCTCTCTCTCTCTCTCTCTCTCTCTAGGTCTCTAACTCATTCTGTCTCAGTCGTTGCTTTTTTTCTCTCGGCCTTCCCAATAACTCGCTGGATTTCTCTTCACTTCTAAACTGCTTGCTCACTTCTCTCTGTCATAACCATTCATAATTACATCTTTCTAACATTTGACTGCTCTTTCTCTTTTCTTTGCTCTCGCTCATCTCTAAAACAATTTTCATATCCACTCAGGATCTGAGTCATAGCAAGACTCTTGTTGAGCATTTCCTCCAAACCCCACCATTCATCTATTTCACTCTAGTGGGAGGTTGTCTGGCTGCCTGCCTGACTTACAGCAGGCAGAGTGATGGACATGAGGTGAGACCCAGTGCATTACACTCCTCTGCAACACAGCACAACAGAGCACCAGACACTACTGTATATTACTGTGCTGAATACAGAATGATACACACAGAAGGATGACAGACAAAACAGAACTGAAATAGTGAAGGAGTGATAAACAACGCTTCACTCTTAGGGGAAGGAGGGTGGTGGGATCTTCAGGCTTTGAGCTTATTATGTTAATGAGTGAAGATAAACGCAGTCACATATCAGCATGAGTAAAAACTCTAATAACAGAGATGCGTATTAATGCCAAAATTTCTCACACATGATGAAAACAGATGTGAGTCAGAACACCTACTATCTTGAGTTGCAGGCTGTTTGGCCTGTGGCATTAAAAGTGCTGCTCAGAGAGTGAAACTCTGTCAGCGTCATATCTTCTGCTGAGCAGACCTTTGAAGGAGATGATAGAGAGAATGGGACTTTCTTTGTTTATATCCTTTCCTCCTTCACCCCTCCTCTTTTTCCCTGCATATTTACCCTGAATCCAGCTGTTGTTTCCAGCACATACTCTGAGCCTTAGCTGTTCTAAAGTTAAGAAACAAAATGCATTCTGCAACACACACACACACACACACACACACA
>VUQH01063435.1:0-13199 GCA_015106775.1 Etroplus canarensis
ACCTGGTTTCTTGCACACACAATATATCTACCTTGCTTCTCTCCATCATATCAGCCAGCTCTCTCCCTTTACCAGTCATAGTCCCTACATTTAAAGTCCCTACTCTCACCTCCACCCTCCTATCTTTCCTTCTCTCTCTCTGCCTCCTAACACGCTTTCCCCCTCTCCCCCTCCTTGGTCTTCGTTCAACAGTAGCATAGTTTCCACCGGCACCCTGTTGGCTAACGGCACCGGAGGCGGTCGTTGTTAACCCGGGCCGCGACCGATCCGGTATGGAAGTCGTGTTATGAATCCGCATATTTGATTTGGCAAAGTTTTTACGTCGGATGCCCTTCCTGATGCAACCCTCACCATTTACCCGGGCTTGGGACCGGCACTAGGACTACACTGGCTTGTGGGCCCCTGTGGCTGGTTTAGCTGTGTGGAACATATAATGTTAAATTATTTTGCAAGTAGTTTTATTCATTCTAGAGACATTCATATTTATGAAACAGTCTGATTATTATTTTAAAAGCACTGGGGAAATAATTTAATTGCTTTGAAATTATTTTGCGCTTTATGGTGCAAAAACACAAGCCAGTTTACCATTTTGTTTTCATGAGTGTAATTTTTCATAGAAGCACATTGTAATTACGCTTCATGTTGCGCTCCATGGACCTTTTTGCTTTATATTTTGTTCATTAGGAGCCTTTGGTGACATTAGAATGTGCAGTCATTATTGCAGGCATCATAAAACACAGGAGGCCAATGAATTAGTGAGTGTTTTTCCATTAGCATGGCCTATTGTTTTAATAACTGAACTGAAGCATCAGGAAAATCTGTGATGCAACCATGAAAATAAACCACACTAAACATGTGACATTGCACTGATTTCACTGAGGCTCTCTAATGTTACAGTTTTTGCTAGAAATGCATTAATACATCTTTTAGTAAACTTAGCACATTGTTTTTTGGGGTTTTTTCTTTCTCTTTAAAGTACCTTAACCGAAAAAAATTCTGGGCCAAAGTCATCCATAATGCCAGATTTTCTACAGCCTAAAAACAGCCTGGAGGAAGTAAAGTAGTCTAGTCCCCTCTCAGACCATTTGAATTACAATGTGCTGAAAGGTTGTTATTGATTTTTATACCTAATGACACCAAAAACATGTTGCCTAACCTGGATTTAGGAGCATTTTTCCTAAAAATCTTGTATGTTGGACTTTTACCTCCAGTATATGATATTAGTATTCTTTAAGATCTGATTACAACACTGCCAACTAAAACCCTTCAAACAAGTAGTTTTACAACCTCAAAAAGGCTGTGTAAAATATAAATGAAAACACAATGCAATGATTTCAAAATCTCATAAACCAATATTCCATTCACAAAAGAATATGGAAAACCTATCAAATGTTGAAAGTGAGACATTTTACTATTTCATGAAAAATAGGAGCTCAAAATAATGGAAATGTAAGTGATACTAAAAACAAAAAGTTAGGTGGCAATAGCCCAGTAATGTGATTGGGTGCAAAAAGAGCGCCACAGAGAGGGAAAGTCCCTCAATAGTAAAGAAGGGCACAGGTTCAGTAATCTGCCAGAAGCTGTCTGCAAACTGTGGAGCAATTTCAGAATATTCCACACTGTAAAATTACAAAGACTTTGAATGTTCCATACTATATTAATAATATTCCAAGAATCTGGAGACATCTCTGTGCATGAAGGACTTGGTCAAAAACCAATATTGAATGCTTGTGATCTTCAGGCTCTCAGGCAGCACTGCACTGAAAACAGACGTGATTCTGTCATGGAAACCACTGCAAATGCTAAGGAACACTTCCAGAAAGCATTGACTGTGAGCACCATTCAGCTTGCCATCCACAAATACAGTTTATAGCTCTATCATGCAAAGAAGAAACCATATGTGAACATGATCCAGAAACACCATCTTCTCTGGGCCAAAGTTCATTGAGGCAAAGTGGAAAACAGCGTTTTGGTCAGACGAACTGAAGTTTGAAATTTTTTTTTTGGAAATTATTTATGCTATGTCCTCCAGAGTAAAGCAAAGAGAGACCCATTCTGCTTGTTATGAGTATTCAATTCAAAAACCTGCATCACTAATGGTATGGCAGTGTACTTGTGCCTATGGTACTGGCATCTTGCAAAAATGGAAAGGCACCATCAGTGCTGAAATGTTTATACAGGTTTAAAAGCAACATGTGCTCCTCTCTCGACATCCGTTTCATGGAAGGCCTTGCATATTTCAGCAAGACAATGCTAATCCACATACTGCAGCTATTACAACAGCATGGCTTCTTGGTAGAAGAGTCTGGGTGCTGGACTGGCCTGCCTGCAGTCCAGACCTTTCACCAGTTAAAAACATTTGGCGCATCATGAAATGCAAAGTATGACAATAAAGAACAGGACTGTTGAGCAACTGAAGTCCTGCATCAGACGAGAATGGGACAACATTCCTCTCCCAAAGGTCCAGTAGGTGGTCTCTTTAGTTCCCAGATGTCTACAGACTGTTGTTAAAAGGTGAGGGGATGCTACACAGTGGTAAACATGACCCTGTCACAACTTTTTTGAGATGAGTTGCAGCCATCAAATTCAAGATGAGCTAGTATTTATAATGAAATAATAAAATGTCTCACTTTAACATTTGATATGGTTTCTATGTTTTTTTGTGATTAAAATATTAGTTATGAGATTTGCAAATCATTGCATTTTATTTTTAATTATATTTTATGCATCATCCTGATGTTTCTGAAATTAGAATTGTAGAGGTTCTGCCTTATATATATATATATATATATATATACAACTTTTATTTCTTCAGCTTTAATTATCTAAATTTGCACAAATAAAGTGTTTAATGGATTCTGGCATTGGTGTGAGCAGGGTGACTTGTGTTGATTTTCACTGTACTGTATAACCGATGAACAATTAATGTGCGGTCTCAGGCTCCCATACATTGCCAGTATCTCACTGTAAATGAAATACTCCGATTTTTTTTTCAGTGTCCAATGTCCATTATTCATTTCTAGAGCATACATATTTGCATGGCAACACAACTTGCACATTAAAAACAGATTGCCACCATCTATCACATTTCTGCAGCCTTCGAAGGCAAGACAACAGCAGCTTCTGCACACTAGCCCTCCAGTCTACTATCTCTCAACTTACATAACCTCTGTGGTTCTCGGGAGGCTGCCGAGGCTGGCAGAGATTGTATCATAGCACAGGTCAAGGGAAGGTGATGACTAATTCATGAGGCTGTTTGCAGGGAACCCTCATTGAGAGTCATTAGTTGCCTGTCAGCCACTGTGCATGCAGCCCTGGGAGTTGGGCAGTGTTATGTGTCATGATGGGGCTTTCACAAACAAGACCTCTATTTGCTCTTTAGACATGAGAATCACAGGGAACTGGTCCTGATGGGTGGTTGGTAATGACTTAAGATTTTTTTTAATGTACCCTAGTGTCTTAAGAGCTTTGATCATATTCTGGGATTTAAAATGGTTCATGAAACAACTAAAGTCCTCTCAAGCTCCAAAAGTCCATTTATGTATGACCCTGTGAATGAGAACCCTTTCATCAAAGATTCATGGTGTTCTATTCACACTGTATTTTTCTGGATCCTACAGTCAAGCATGCTTTATGACAGGAAAGAGTGCTTTAACCTCACAAGATTCTCTTTTATCACATGTTCTGTACACTTTTGTATACAATCCACATAATGTGCAGATAGTCACATGACCCATGTATTCCTTTTGTAAGCGTTTGACCTCACAAGCAAGTGCTTTTTTATAAACTGCTGACACTAAACAGCGAGGTCATGTCAGTATAGGAGGTCATCACTGGGCTTACGTACGTAGCTAAATGCATGCAGTCCGACACCCACACTCACAGATTTAAGGGTCTGACTGCCTTTTGGGTCATACAATTTAAAAAAGAAAAAAAAATCATTTTGCTATTTCTGAGTACTTTGTATTGTTGGTCATCCTTACCAAGCAATCAACATGGACTGGTGCACAGCAATTGCTATAGTCAACATTCTTCAACATTAGAATTCTGGTCTCAGTATATAGTATGATTTGACAAATGTCTGCAGTAAAAACAAAACAAAACATAGAAATAAATGTTCTGACTTTTACACAAGAAGAAGGTACTTTTGGTTTTCCCCTTTTCCACCAAGGGGTCACCACGGCAAATGACTCTGCATATGTGATTTGGCATAGATTTCCCACCAGATGCTCTTCCTGACATAACCCTCACATTTATTGAGACCATAAGAAGTACACTTGAGCTTGTGTCTCCTTCCAACTCCAAACTTTTGCATGTGAGGTACAGTAAATGTGTTAACTGCTACACTACGGAGGACACTGGTTTGAACATTAAAACTACATTCTGCAAAACACTGGAACATCCTGCTGACCACTTTTTCGTTGGGGTTCAGGCATCTTAATGAACAGTGATAAGCTTCTTTGTACTTTCATGTGATAACATGTAGAAAAATACCAAACAATAAATTCTTATATTTTAGTGATTGTGTATACACTGAGCGTTTCTTCTCTGCAGATAAGTAAGTTCCCATGGACATGGTAGGAGCTGCTGTCACTAAGCACTGATTTACTCTGTCCTCATTGTTACCACCTTGTAAAAGCCCCAATTCCAAAACTTCCTGTGTTTGCCTTCTTGGGACAGGAAACAGTCTGGACTCTTAGATCAAAGTCCTACACTCATCCCTTATCAAGGACTTTGGAGAAACAGGGCTGGTAGATATAGCAGTCTGAATAAATGTTTGTTTAAGAATGCCACAAACAGAAAGAAAGAAGGAAAGACAGAAAGAATGAATGAAAGAAAGCAGAGAGATTATGTGTGGCTCCCACACCAAATTTAAAGACATTTTGATCCCACTGAGATGAAATAAGAGAAGCTGTGGTATTTGGCGGGGCTTCTCTACGTGGTGTTTGCATGTTTCCCCTATGTCTGTGTGTTTTTTTGTTTTGTTTGGTTTTTTCTTTGCATGATCTCCAGCTTGTCACCCACATTTATAAGACATGCTCGGTAGGTTGGCTGATAATCCTAAATTAGCCCTAGGTGTGAAGCATCTTTCTCTTTGTCTTAGCTCTGCAGACTGGAGTAGAATGTGTGCCACCATTTGCCCAACTTCATCTGGGAAAGGCTCCAGCACTCTATGACCCTTGCAGGATAAAACAGGTATATTTAATGGGTGGGTGTGTTGTCTGGGGACCCACATAGATAAAGGTTTTCTGGATAAAGATTAAATAAAGATCTGGGAGCCCACTTTCTCCACAGAGGCTTATCACTTATAGCATTTGGTTTGCTTGTTGAAAGGAAAAAGAAAAAATAAGTTATACAATCTCATATGATGTTGTTTAAATTGACCTGCGTTTGTCATTTGATTAATCGTTTAAGCAAAGATTCCCTTTTTAGCCCTCCCAGCCTAACTGATTTTTCTTAATTTGAAGCAAAGTAGAGGTGGTGAAGGTGAATGAGTTTAAATACATCTCTCTTGAGCAGAGCACAAGAAAGATGAAGAAGAGAGTGCAGGCAGGATGGAATGGGGGGAGACAGGTGTCAGGGGTGATTTGTGAAAGAAGGATAGCAGCAAGCATGAAAGGGAAGGTTTACAAGAAGGTAGTGAGACCTGCCATGATGTATGGTTTGGAGACAGTGGCACTGACAAAAAGACAGGAGGCAGAGCTGGAGGTGGCAGAATTGAAGATGTTGAGATTTTCCCTGGGAGTGACCAGGATGGACAGGATTAGAAAGGAGTACATCAGAAGGACAGCACAAGTTAAGAAGTTTGGAGATAAAGTCAGAGAGGCAAGACTGAGATGGTTTGGACATTTTCAGAGGAGGGATAGTTGATATATTAGACAAAGGATGTTGAAAATGGAGCTGTCAGGAAGGAGAAGAGGAAGACCGCAGAGAAGGTTCATGGATGTAGTGAAGGAGGACATGCAGAGGGTTGGTGTGAAGGAAGAGGATGCAAGGACTGGATGAGATGCAGACAGATGATCTGCTGTGGCGACCTCTAATGGGAGCAACCAAAAGAAGAAGATTTGTTAAACAAACAAAACAAACCCAAACGGAACAGACAAATAAAATGCACAAAAGAAAACCTACCCAAGTTTTCTAGATCCATGTTGCCCGGTGCTGCTTTCAGAGATCTAGGATTGCTTAAATCTCAGTGCCTTAAGGATTAGGTTAGGGTAAATGGACTGGCCAACAAACAATTGTCTTTAACACTAGCGGCTGCTAGTTTCAAACCCCAGCTCAACATTTTTTTAAACCAGTATTTCAGCTGTAAATAAGTCCTCTATTTTATCTAAAGCACGGCCTAAAAAGTTTCTGTCCCACAATTTTTGCGACCATTCAAGTCATATTCAGATGGAAATGGAATGATCAGGCTGGAGGACTTGTTGGACTCTAGTTCTGCCCAAAACTGTTTTTTTCCCATGGCGCCCACTACTCAAGGGTTATTTTAAAATCAAACAACACGAATTCAATACAGTGTGAGCTGGGGGACGCATTGATGGAATGTGAATGTCAGCGGTCTCTTTATTTACGCTCCATATAAAACGCTGAGCAGTAATTAACAGCAGGTATCCTCCCTAGCCAGAGGGTAATTGACTGTTTCAAAGTGCCAACACTTCATAACTGAGACTGTGTGTGCGTGTGTGCACTTATGTATAAGACCAAAACTGTATGTGTGAGAAATATAGAATGTATATGTGTTTGCATGCACGAGTGTATTAAAATTAACTCTTTTATATTCCACACCTCTCCCACTTCTCCTCCCATCCTCTCCCTTCCTCCCAATAAGGATAAGGGTCAGCAGTAGTGGGCACAGCCACTCAAATGCTCCAGGTTTCTTTATGAGTGTATTAACGTTCAGGCGTATTCATTATCAGTAAGTGTAGTAAGATGGATCAAGCGGAGCCTCGTGCCACCATCAAAATGTGTGCTGTTAATTTCAGTATGTGAGTAAAATATTTCTTAAAGCTGGAGGGAGCAGAGGTATCTTTTCTTTCTAAAGTCAACAAAGATTGCTGTGGATCGGGTGGTAGACATGCTTTAAAGGGGCTCCAGTGTCAGCTATTACAGCTCGGTAGTTAACCAAAGGTTGTAATTTGCCTTTACATTAGTCAAGAAGGTGACCTATCCTTCACAATAATCTTGCCGAAGTAAACTACTGAATGCAAACTAAACCTTATAGTGCTTGAGGTTTAGTTAAAAGAAGTAATGTCCAATGAGAGAAAGTTCCAAGGTTTTACGTATCAGGACACAATAAAAAAAAATCTGGTCTCCAGCAGATCTTAAAATTAGATAAATACAACCTCAGATGAGCAACAACACGACATATTATATTGTGCCTTTATTAATTTGAGTAAACAAAAAACACTCTTACTGCTTCCATTGGAAATAAGAGGGTAAGCAGCAGCCGGTTGTTGCAAATAAAATGCACTTCATAAACTAACCATCAGCCAGTGTGACCACTTTAATACAAGCAGAAGTTCCAGCAGTTTTCTGGTCTGGAGCATTCAGGTGCGTGCTGACATAATGCCAAGGACGAAAGGCATCAGCAATGATCTTAGAAGCAACTGGCCACTTCCGAACAATATGAACTCTTATCACTCTACAATGAAAAAGATTATTCACAAGTGGAAAATATTCAAGACAGTTGCTAACCTCCCCAGGAGTGGATGTCACCCCAAGGTCAGACCGTGCAATGCTCAGAGAAACTGCAAAAATAAAAAAAAGCAAGACCTACATCACATACTTCACAGGCCTCAGTTAGCATATTAAAAGTTCCTGACAGTACAGTTACAAAGTATTTTGATTCTGATAATGCACAGCAAAAACCAAATGCATCATATCAGCACAAACACCTCAAAGCAACTGTCAAGCACAGTGGCAGAGGGGTGACGATTTGGGCTTGTTTTGCAAGCACAGGGTCTTGTCATCCAAAATAAAATCCAAAATAAAAAAGAAATAAATCCCTTTACATTACAGGATATAACACAAAAAAATAGGAAAAACACCAAGTGGGGTGAGTAGCTTTGCATGGTTATTGGTTAAATGTTAAAGTTCTTGAGAGTACAATTTCAAAAAAGACCAAACAAGTATGAATTGTTTGGAAGGGTTACAAGAAGAAAGGCTTTTCTCTCTTTAAAGAACATGGTCTCTGCATGAACTATAAGACTTCTGGAACAATGTCCTTTGAACAGACTAGACCAGAGTGGAGATATTTGGCACAGCACCATGTTAAGTAAAAACCAATCATAGAATATCAACACAAACAACCCACACCAACTGTCAAGCACGGTGGTGGAGGGTTAATGATTTGGGCTTGCTTTGTAGGCACAGAATCTCAGCATCTTGCAGTTATTAAGTTGACTGCGAACTCCTCTGTATACCCAAGTATTCCAGAGTCAAATGTGAGGCCATCTGTCCAACAGCTGAAGTTTGGCCAAAACTGATCCCAATGATCCCAACCACAGCAGCAAATTTACAACAGCGGAGCTGTGCAGGAATGAATACCCGCAAACCTCAATGCACTGAGGCAATGCTGTAAAGAAGACTGGGCCAAAATTCCACCACAAAGCTGTGACAGATTGATGAAGTCATAAAGAAAACAGTTATTTCAAGTTACTGATGCTATAGGTGGTTCTACAAGCTATTAAATCATGGGGTGTACTTAGTTTTTACAGTTGGCTTCTTCATTTTTGATAAATAATTAATGACATAGTATAAGATATCATATGTACCTGTAGTTATTCAGCTCAGGTTGTATTTACCTAATTTTAAGTCCTGTTAAGGACCAGAGGATTCTTTTCTATTATGTCCCAATACGTAAAACCATAGCACTGAAGGGGGGGGGGGGCACTTTTTTCTCATTACTGTAACAACATGAACCCAAGCACTTGTAACAAACAAGGTTGAATTTGCGTTATGCCACCCATGGCAGCCATTACTTGCAACACTGTACAGTTGAATAAACTGCTCAGTTAACACAAATATCCAAGTGGCTCCTCTGCTGCTTCAGTGCATTTAAAAATGACTTGATAGTATTATGTATTACGGTAACACCGGGTATATCTGAGCACTGGAGATGAAATTCAGGAGTCAAAGGATAACAAGGGCAGAAAATAGTAAAAAAGGAACAAGCAAAATGAAAAGAGGCAAAATTATTTAGCATGATCAGAATAATATTTTAGCAAGAATGTTGACTTGCTAACAAAAACTGGCTATATCTGTGTAAAATGGTATTATTGTGACAATAATATGGTAATAACCTGATAACACTGAATACAGATTAATCCCTTCACATTATAATTCATTATGGCTTGTGTTCCAATTCTTTCTGCTTGTTTCAAGGTGACACAAATCTGAAAGGCAACGGATCAGTTTACCACAAAGAGTCTGGTTGGAGAAAAACGGAAATTATTCAACTCTCTAAACCCTGGTAAAGTAATCAAAGGCAAACTGGTTGTAGCCATTCGCTACACAGGGACAGCACATGAGTAGCAATCACACTAATGAGATTCCAAGTACATGTGGTCAGCTGCTTCATAAGCTTAAAGGGCCATATGTTCTTTCCTCCATCACAAGGTACATAAAGTTAATGAGAAGCTTGTTAGAATGTGTTAATTGGACTGTTCACTAATTGATTTTTGTTAATTAGGGTTAGGGTATTCAGTGCTAATTGTTATTTCCCTTAATTTACATTAATAGTTGTAAACACAGTCTAACCATTTGTGTCCGGAGTTGTAATTGCCTCCAACAACGACAACAGCAGCAGCAAAAACAACACGGTGTAGACCAAAGGTGCCTCCACAATTAGAGCTCCTCTGAGACATGCAACCCTGATTGGCCATGATGTTAATTAATGTTGATTAGCTTGTTAACAGTTCCCAGCTTTTTTAATGGGCATCGTGTGTTTGTTCTTTATTTATCTGACTGTTTGCTGTGAAATGCATGACATACTGTGAATAATAACGATGAAAGAAATGCAACACATGCTGTCTTGCTGTTTCAATGACTGTGTCCAGGGACATAAAGGACGGCCAGCTGGTTCCACAATTTGATGTACTGAATCATGCGGGTCAGTAAGACTGCAGAAGCCTGTAATGTCTTGACTGGCTAAAATGATTGTATTCCTGGACAATTTAAAGTCTTTATGTAGATGTTTGCAAGATGACTGATACAACTGTTAATTTCATAATGCAATTAAAAGACAAGAAAATCCACATATAAGCCAAATGTTGGGTTTTTATAGTTGATTATGTATATATCTAAAACTACTTTAAACACATGAAACTGAATGCTGAGATAAATTCTAACAATTGTAGTAACATATACACATACAGAAACAAACACATGAATGGTGCAGCTTCCCACTGAAAGCATAGAAATGTTTAGCAAACAGGCAAATGAACAGGTAATGCCAAAAACGTCACAACTCAGGCTTCTGGAACTTTGGAAACAAAACAGACTTAAATGTAACCTGAGAGGAAGCTTCACAATTGAAAGGAATCAGTAATGCATCTATTTATTGAAACCGATCATGTTTCAGAACATTTAAACCTTCAATAACAATAACGGTCAACATGTGCTACACAACTTTTTGCTACGTGCCCTAAGACAGCAAATAAAGAAGAGCAGCCATTTCTATTGATTCTCTTCAGTTTGTCTTCTTTTGGGCAGACGGAGCCTCTCTGTGTTGAGGAACTCTTCGATTTTGGAGATCTGTACTCTGAATGACAACTGTTGGTCTTCCCTCTCCTGGGAGCAGGAAAGTTCCCAGTCAGACTCTGAACTCGGACCTGCTGCTAAGGTAGGAGCTCTGCTACACCTGAGTCGAAGAAAAACCTAGCATTAACTCGTTATAGTCTGCAATTCCATTCTAACTCAATGAGAGATTGAGACACACATTTGACATGAAGCTATATGAAGTCCCCTTACTAGTACACTAACCAGCCACTTTACCGTGTACATCTGTTCAACTGCTCAATGCAAATATCTAATCAGCCAGTCGCATGGCAGCAACTCAGTGTATTTAGGCATGTAGAAATGACCAAGTCCACTTGTTGAAGGGAACTGAGCATCAGAATGGGGAAGAAAGGTAATTTAAGTGATGTTGAACGTGGCATGGTTGTTGATGTCAGACAAGCTGGTCTGAATATTTCAGATACTGCTGATCTACTGGGAATTCTCCACACAACCATCTCTGGGGTTTACAGAGAATGGTCAGAAAAAGAGAAAATATCCAGTGAGCGAAAATGCCTTGTTTGATGCCAGAGGTCAGAAAAGCAGCACAAACTGGCTCTAACAAGGACAGAAAAAGGAGTGGGAGGTCCCGATGCACAACTGTGCAAGAAGACAAATATTTGAGAGTGTGTAGCTCAAGACAAACACACCTCACAGGTCATCAACTGGCAGCTGCACTAAATAGTACCCGTCACACACCAGTGTCAGCATCACCAGTGAAGAGGCAACTTCAGGATGCTGAACTTGACAAAATTGCCAAGAGAAAGCCGTATCGCAGACTGGCCAATGAAATGAAAAGACTGAGATGGGCAATAGAGCACAGGAAGACTGGACACTCGAAGACTGGAAGAAGGTGTTGTGGACAGATGAGTTTGAAGTCTTTGGATCAAACAGAAGAACATTCGTGAGATGCAGAATAAATGAAAAGATGCAAGAAGAGTGCTTAATACCATCAGTCAAGCATGGTGGAGGCAGCGTGATGGACTGGGAGTGCTTTGGAGATGGTAAAAATTCTTACAGAGTGGAAGGGACCTTGAGGAAGGAAAGCTAGCACAAGATTTTGCAATACTATGCCATACCCTGTGGACAGCACTTAACTGGGGCCAGAATTCATCTTGATAATGGCCCAAAACCCACTTTCATAATGTGTCAGCAATATTTAATGAACAAGTAATCAGCCAGAATTCTGGCTGTAATGGAGTGGCCGGGACAGTCTCCAGATCTGAACTCTTTTGAGCAGTTGTGGGAGCAGCTTGACTGTATGGTATAAAGGAAGACTACATCAAGCCGATTCATCTTGTGGGAGATGCTCAAGAGAGCATGACATTAAATCTCATCAGATTACCTTGACCGCTAGAATGCCTAAGGTCTCTGAGGCTGTAAATGCTGCAAAAGGTGTTTTTTTGATGAAGGCAAAGTTTGAAAAACACATTCATCTTTTTCATTAAAATCCTTATTTGTAACTCTAACAATGTCAGCATGTCCTGTTCATTTGCTATATTTCCTATTCAGACTAACTTCATGTGTGTTTCATGGAAAACAAGAGAATCCAAGTAATTCCAAACTTTGGGCAGTAGTGTGGACCTGGGCTTTGTTCACTACTTCATAGATATAAAAGCAGACAGCTAAGTGATATTTGTCCCATACATATAAAATGTTGCCAATTTTAACATATTTTTCGCTGCAAGAAGTACCACTCATGTTTGGGACAGAAAGCTGAAATCAAATAGCAACCTACTACATCTCTGGGGTACCAGGTTTGCTGAAGCTTCTCAAAATCCGTTGCAAGTTATTGTGGTAACGTCGCAAATCTGTACAGCAGATGCGGCTGTGGTGCAATCCGTTCGAAACCATAATATCTCCCAACTTTTGTCTGGGAGATGGTCCATTTTTGAAGTGTTTGAGAATAAATAGGAAAGATCACTATTCGTGTTTATTATCAAACTGTTTCTATATGTTGAATGATTTTTAGCCTGGTTTGAATGATGGGGTTGTTTTCATTCAGCATTAATGTACTCACTCTGAGGTGGTCTGCCATGACAGTTTACTGCCTGTTCTGGAGGAGGAGGAGACTGGAAAAGCAGAGTTGGGCAGAGAAGCTCTGCTGTCCTGTGTAAAAATGACAAAACATAAAACTCAAATGCCTACTGTGAAGAAGTATTGATTGTGTTTTTTATATTTATCCCTATCTTCTTCTTCTTTCGGCTGTTCCCGTTAGGGGTCGCCACAGCGGATCATCTGCCTCCATCTCACTCTATCCCTTGCATCCTCTTCCCTCACACCAACCCTCTGCATGTCCTCCTTCACTACATCCATGAATCTTCTCTGTGGTCTTCCTCTTCTCCTCCTGCCTGGAAGCTCCATCCTCAGCATCCTCTGTCCAATATATCCACTATCCCTCCTCTGAACATGTCCAAACCATC
>VUQH01063439.1:9219-23028 GCA_015106775.1 Etroplus canarensis
CCGCGGAGTGTCGGTGTTTTCTGAAGTGACAAAAAGCGCACCTTGCCCTGCCCTGCCCAATAAACCGCACCCATACGGACACAATAGACCGGCAAGCCTCGACTGCAGCCGTTCACTCTCACTTCCTCTCTTGTTTTCCCACACAAATCCCAACCCACAGTCTCACAATGAACTTATGAGGCACATTTAAGCACTGGAAAATAACAGCAGTCTCAAAGATACTTTCTTCTTTTGAATCTAAACCCTTATTAAGAAAAAAAAAAAAAAGGACCCGACCAGGTACCACAAATTACAAGAAAAAAATACTTATCTAGAAGATCCTAAATCGTTCAGTATCTATATTATCATCAAAATGCACGTGATAGAGTAGCTGTATTAACTACAATCCCCTCTCACCGTGGAGGGTTGCGTCAGGAAGCGCATCCGGCGTAAAACCTCTGCCAAATTACCAATGCGGATTAATCCGCTGTGGCGACCACTTGGGGAGAATACAAGGGAGCAGCTGAAGATATATTTATTTATAACAACAGAGGTATAGAGCGGGGACATGATGGCAGGTGGCTCGGTGGTTAGCACTGTTGCCTCACAGCAAGAGGATTCTGGGTGCAAAGCCCTTCTGTGTAGAGTTTGCATGTTCTCCCCATGCTTATGCAGGTTTTCTCTGGTTTCTCAAGCCACTGAAAAACATTCTAGGGAAATGCTGCCTGTCAGCCCAGGACACTCTCACAAAAGAGATGCTTTAGCTCAAGAGCTCACTTCATGGTTAAATAAAAGTCACTTTTAGGTCTGCTAACTCACTGACCTACGCCAAGATGGCGGAGGTATATGTTTTCGTCGGAGTTGGTTGGTTTGTTTGTTTGTGTGCAAAATAGAATGGATTTGGCTGAATATTTTTTTATGAATTCAGCCTCATTAAAGGAAGAGGTGATTAAATTTTGGGAAGAAACAGGTGATGGGATCATGCTGAACAAAAAATCATGAAATCAATAACTTATTGAAGTGATAGTGATATGACTAAAATACATGCTGTATGCATTCATGATCATCAAAGGCACTATGATGATCATGCCTTTAATGTCAGTGCCTTTGATGATCATGCCTTGGATTATGCTTGGCAGAGGTGTGCGCTCTATGAGTGTTTTTCTAGTTGTATATTTGAATATAGTTTTTCATATAGTTATATTAAGTGGTCATCAATAAGTCAGCAGTTCAAACATTAGGAGGGAAAATATGGTGGAAGTACAGCTGCATGCAACTGTATCTGCTAGCATGTTTGGGACATGTGCAGAAGTGGACAGCATGTCACACATGTAAGAAGTCATGGCTTCTGGGAGAGAAGCAGGTGGAACTGCTGAAGATGTGTTTTATTGTGTTAACTACAGACATCACTGTAATTCAGTAGACATTTCAATCAGGTGCACAACAGTAACTGTTGAGCAGGACGTGACCTCATCTGATCAATATAACCTGGCCAAGATTTACACATTGACACATTTACACAACTTACTGCACAATAAACATTTCTGAATTTGAGCTGCCCTTGAACCAAATTATCTGTTACATGTACATTTGGTTATTATTACTGCCCAACATAAAAAGTTCATTATACAGCAATATTTCCAATATAGTCTGTTTCAGCTATAAATAAACATTACAATTATTACGTTTTTAACAGTAAACAAATTACTGGGCCTTAAAAGGATATAGTTTGTACTTTAAAAGTCTGTAATTGACAATATTTCATTATGGAAACCAGGGACCTTCCTTTAAACACAAGGAATCAAATGATTTATGGAACAACCATGCTGAAAAGATGCCACTGACAGTCCAGAAATGTGAACAATGAATGCATTGAGTTGTGAAGTAAATGCTTTATATTATGATACACAAAGGAGCTGTGTAACACAGCACGTTTCACAGGGGTCCAGGAAGATCTGTCTGTATTCTGATGCTTTACTGCTTGGGTCCAGGCAGTCCTCCTCTCCGTTTGAGCCGGAAAACAGTGGAAGGACACTTCGTGTGTAACTGTGGCTGTCGCAGCCAGACGCCGCACGACAATCAGTACTGGATGCTCATGCGCATGGGCTCTGGAACACTTCCAGAAATCGTCTGAACACAGTTCACTGTGTGTATCCACAAATTACAGCTCTAGTGTGCGAAGAAGAAGCCGTATGTGAACTTGATTCAGAAACACTGCCATGTTCTCTGGGCCAAAGCTCGTTTAAAATGGACTGAGGCAAAGTGGAAAACTGTTTTGTAGTCAGATAAATCCAAATTTTAAATTCTTTTTGAATATCACAGGCGCCACGTTCTCTGGACTAAAGAGGAGAAGGACCATCCAGCTTGTAATCAGCACTCAGTTCAGAAGCCTGCATCTCTGATGGTGTGCGAGTGCATTCATGTCTATGATACTGGCAGCTTGCACATCTAGAATGGCACCATCAATGCTGAAAAGGTATATACAGGTTTTAGAGCAACATATGCTCCTCTCCAAATTACATCTTTTATGGGGAAGGCCTTGCATATTTCAACAAGACAATGCTAAACCACATACTGCAGCTTTTACAACAGCATAGCGTTGTAGTAGAAGAGTCTGGGTGCTGGACTAGCCTGCCTGCAGTCCAGACCTTTCATCAACTGAAAACATTTGGCACATCTTGTAATGTAAAAATATGACAAAGAAAACCCAGGACTGTTGAGCAACTGGAATCCTATCAGACAAGAACGGGACAACATTTTTGTCCTCAAGGTCCAGCATCTGGTCTCCTCAGTTCCCAGAAATTTACAGGATGTGGTTAAAATAAGAGGGGATGCTACACAGTGATAAACATGGCCCTGTCCCAACTTTTTTGAGATGTGTTGCTGCCATCAAATTCAGGTTGAGCTAATATTGTCTCACTTTCAACACTTGATGTTTTCTCTGTTCTTTTGTGAATAAAATATTAGTTTGCGATTTGCAAATCATTACAATGCATCAGATATCAGTGAGTGAAAATTTTGAAATCCAGTTCTGATTAACTGCATATTTTATATCATTAAATCACTGAGTAATATATATCAGTTGTGAAATGTTAACTCATTTTGGATTATACAACTGCTACACATGTGGCTTCAACATGAATCCTATTTTTTTGCATTGTTCATTACATTTATAGGAATGCCTGTGTAAGTCCATCAGCTTATTTCTGTTTACACTATTGCAATGAATTCAATAGATTCTGAAATTTCCACTCGGTGTATGATTAATATATTGCTAGAGAGAAAAAAAATTGAATGTGCACCACACCCATGCCTGAACTTACCCGCTGGGCATACTACATGTGTGAGCTGGAACTTAAAATCCACCCAATTGCCTATTGTCTGTTCTCACAGGCTTTATCACCATTGTTATTGTTGTCAAGGCTTTTTGGTGACTTACTCCTAGACGGAGCTGTTCGTCCATAACAAGTTCCCCTGTCAGGTGTACTTTGATTGCTCTCTAGTGGTTAATGTGTGTGAATCTCTGTGATTACCAACTGTCAAAACCACAGCAGTCTGAAGCATGAGTATAAAGCCTTTATTGTTGCTTTCATGATCATGCCCATCACAGTTTTCATTTGGAATGAACATCAAGTGTCATCTATACGAAATGAAATTAAGAACTACAAATTACTTCTTCAACATTGAGGTAACCGTAAGTAAAATGATCAAATGACAAAACTCAGTCTTGTTGAGTTGCAACATGATTTTTCAGCATAGATATAAGCAAGTGTTTAAGTGGTAAATCAACTAAGTGCACTGCACACTAAAAATATTTTACGTTTTTAATTTTGTGCTTTGTAAAAGTGTGATCAAAGTAGGTCAAAGTTAAGAGCAGAACATTTTCAGTCTATTTCCACTGCACTTAATATATGAGAGGAGTGTAGATTGTCTTAAGATAATAAAATAGTGAGCAAGAAAAACGAGATGCACAGATGGACTTTGTCCCTTTATCTGCGGTACAAAGGATCCTTGTGTGAAGTGCTGCTGCAAAGAAAAAAATATTACACATTGAAATGTAAACCTTCAACATTTGGAGTGTCTGTGCTTTCTGTGCAATGGGGACCACAGGGCTACTTTCTATAAGTATTTAAGCACATTGAGTCCACTGGCAAACACAAACTGGAACCATAATATCTATGCAGTAGATTATTAAACCCACAAAAGGGAAGCACGAAACTGGAAACAGATAAAAAGGGTCCCGATGAAACTACTGGCGGGTGGAATGCAAATTGGACCTGAGGCTCAAAACCACAAATGGTCACACTCATGACCTTTAAGCTGAGCAGTAGTGCAGTGTAACAGAAAGCATATTTGTGTACTGTACAAGCATTGAGTGAAATCTGGGGGTAGTAAAAGACTACAGTAAAAGTAAAATAAGTATATAATGATAAAGCATGTGTCCTGCACTACTTTCAGAAATGCCTTTCAGTTATGACTGATTTTGCGCTATGAATATAAATCTCCAGAGCATGTAACACATTCAGTGGAGCAGAGCTCCTCACAAGTCCACCATGAAGCTGACTTCAAAGTCTTCTTTCTGTGAGCCCACTTTGACACACTTGGCTGCTGCATTACTCCTCTGGGTCAAAGGCACTGGGCTCCTGCCCCTCTGGGGGTCTCTGTTGGGGATTATGAAGTTGAGCCAGTGGAAAACCCCTAAGCTTCTCTTGCAGACTACCTACAGCCAGCCTCATCTGGTCTTCAGCTCCCTGAAGAGATTTCAGCTCAATTGTGTAAAAGATGTACAGTAGAGAGGTGCTCAGCAGGATGGCGAAGCACAGTGCAGCCAGCAGGTAGAAGGAGGTATGAGGAAATGGCTGTTCTGCTCCCAGAGCCAAGCAGGGCACCGCTGCGATGACCAACTCCAGGAACAGTAGAGCCAGCCCCATGACTCCAGTACGTGCTGCTGTGTAGCGCATTCTCTCAGCACAGTGCAAGCCCACTTTGACTTCTGTACGGGCCTCAGTCACAGTGTCAACCAACTCAGCCAGCTTCTCTGGAGAGAAGAAACAAAGAGCGGAGTCTTTACACAAGTGCGAAGTTGGAGAGCAAAGCACTGCAGAAAGAGTAGAAGAGTCAAGATCTGGGAAACTACACTTGACAGTATTAATATTAGAACAGATCATTAAATATTAATTGTACGCCTTGTTATTTAACCCACTGTTCCTGGAAGTATTTGTGCCTGGGTGAAATTACAAGACACGGCCTGGATGAACATGGACATTCTGCAAGACCAGCCAGAAGAGAGCACTAGCACATTCCTAAAGCTGCCAATACAACAACCCATCTACTGAGCTTCAATGGGAATCTGCACATCTGGTGATTGGTTTTTTCCCCTTCAGTAAGACTGCCCTGATGATGCAGGTTAAGTAAAAACTGATGTATATACTAAATTTTAAGGAAATCGTCTGAACATTTTCAACCAAAATAACTGGCTAATCTATCAACTTTACATGAGCCACCCGGCTAGCACAAATACCTGCAGCAAAGTCCTCATTCTTTGGCTGTCTTTCACTTCCTGTCTCAACAGGACTGCGCGCCTCCAGCCTCAAATGAGCAGTGAGGGCCTCGTGGTCGGAGTATGGGAAAGGATGGTCAGGAACGAAGCCTTTGGTGGTGGACATGGAATCACAACAAATGTTGGCTTTGGAAGAACCCTGGAAATAAAAAGAGGAATTTCGCTTTAGTAGTTAAATGGCTTTGTAAAATCATCAGATGACACAATGCTTTCACCCACCTTAAACAGGATGTAGTCGATTCGAATTCCTTTCTCAAAAGGTACAAGCTCCTTTTTACTAATAAAAGGGTTGTCTGCTATTAGAGTGATGCCATTTTCACATCCCTGCAAGAAGAAAACACTTACTTGAATTTAATTTACATAAAACAAACATACCAGAAAATGTCCTTTATAGTTACTTCTATAGTATTGATAACCATTTCTTCAGTGGCAATAACTTTAAGCATGATAAAGCAAAGCAAAAAGCAGTATAAATGTAAATGCACTACAGTGGAGCTAAAGCAAACATTGCTAAAACTTCGAGAATAAAAACTTCATTTTATTAAATTACTGAATTGGCTGTATATATAAAAAAATATTTGTACTGTGTAGTTTTCTTGTCAATACATACATCAAATTTAGCAGTTTCTAAATATGAGTCTCGCAGTCCAGTGTAAGACCTGAGTAGTCTATTTCCAAGGTCCTGAGGGTGCATGTTGAGATCACCTCCAAGAATGACCACATCTGCACCAGCAGATGTGTGGCTAAAAGGCACATAAAACACAGTGTATCTCAACAGCAAATATGAAACTTTACTGCAGTTATTCTGTTCTGCAAGTTAAAAATAGTTTAATGCTACTTTAAACATTTCAAGAAATATACAAACCAGTATAAACAAACAGATAAAGTATATGCATAATATACAAGCAATGACACACTACCGAATAAACTGCTGCAGCTCCCAGGCCTGAACCACCCTGTGAGGTAGATAAGAGTCCCGCTCTCTGCAATACTCTGCATGTAGCTAAAATCAGTACACAAGGACAACAGGACACTGATCAATAACAGAGTATAATATGCAGGTATGTCTGAGAAATGATGTTGTGAAAACTTACATGAGTGACATAGACATTTGCAATAAGGCTGCCAAGGTTCAGGACCGCCATCCCAACAGCTTTACCGCCGAACCAGTCTCCATGGTGAGCCTAAATAAGGAGGAAAATATCAAAAGTGAATAAACGGGGGAAACAAAAGATGATATGTAACAAGGACCAAGGACATTTTTTCTATTAAGACAAAGCAGGAAAAACAGGCATTATTGCTGTTGAACTACCAGTGCTTTGGTTAAAAATTATGTTTAGTCCATTATGTATGTACAACTTGCAGTTACTACTTCTGCTGCATACTTTATTAATTCTTTAAAGTTATATTTTCTCACAAGAGTAAAAATAATAGGAAAACTAGACATGACATCTTTCACCCACAAAAGACAATATCTCCCAGACCAGGGCCAATGCCTTTGTGGCCAAATGCCACTCGCAACCCATTATGATAACCTGTTGTTTTGCACCTCTCCCCCCACCTCTCTCATACAGTAGATGCCAAACCAAAGCCCAGTGGTATGTGCTAGGGAATCTAGATGAACTCAAGAAACAAGATTATGTGCTGATTACTGTACATCACTCTTAGCTGAAAACAATTTATATAAATTCTGGGAAAAATCCAGATTGACTTCTGGATCAGATCCAGATTAATTTTATTTCTGTCTTTATGTTGACTTGGGCTTTGTTCACTGTTTAGTGGGTATAAAAGTCAAAACTGAAGTGATATTTGTCTCTTATGTGTAAAATTTAGCCAATTTTACCATATTTTTCTATCTAGGACCCAAAAGTACCATTCAGTTTTGGGCCAAAGAGCTGATATTAAATATTAACTGCCTCCTCCTCTGGGGGTAAATTCCTACCAAGTTTGGTAAAGTTCCTCGAACTCTGTTATGAATTACTGTGATAACATTGTAAATCTCTGTGGGAGACACAGCGTGACCAGGTCAAAACCATATCTCCCTACTTTTGTCTGGGAGATATAATAAGTAAAATTACTGATCACAAAAAGGTATTTCAACAAATACACTTGTTTCAAGTATTTTCTAAGTCTACTTTTTGTTTTTCACAATGAAGGCCCTTAGATTTAACAGGCTGGAATATTATTGCCTCTTATTGTGCTGCACACTTGCCTGGATAAGATTCGGTTTTGTGTAGATTAAACCATTTAACACATATACGTAGTTAAAATCTCCTCAGCTGTCTATTCTTCTCACATGTTCATGCATCAGTGATGACAATTTCATAATATTTTTAATAAAATGAAATCCATTTGGCATAAACATATACCTTTACTACTGTTTATTAGAGCATTTTACTTTCATTAATCTCAAAACTGAAAACTCTGCTTATAAAACAGAAGCTTTTAGTCCATGTAATATTTCACTGTTTAATGTAACGGATCAGAATACAAGACACTGTTTTGTGTGTCTCCAGCTCTGCAGACTTACCATGTAAGGATAACCATTCAGTGAGTAGCGATAAAGAAATGTGTCATGGATTCTGTGTTTGGAGAAAATGGCAAGTCCACTGCCTATGACTCCACTGCAGAATAAGAGCAAAAGCAAGGCACGAGAAAAAGTTGTAAGTAATGATTCACATCCTTGGTTTCCATGTAGTTCTACTACATGCCACCGTCAGTACAAATAAGTGTTACCCGTCAAAGATGTGAGAACTTATCTAATAGAGTTGACATTTTGCAAGCTGCTGAGGGGATTACTAAGGCAAGACCTTTGATTAATCACGGTCTTGTTCTTTGGTATGGAGGTCAAGGAAGAATTAAGCAGCAAACGCTAAGCCTTTATGCGGCTCTTTGGTTTTCACTTAAATTCTGCAAACAAATCAGTGCAGTTCAGGTACATTTTTCTGCCACAAGGACACTTCAGTAGAATTTTGACTATGTGATAATTCATTCATGAATGTTGCTCACAAACTGAAAGATGTTCAAGGTTAAAAAGTAGAGAAAATATTTCACAGCGGTTTTCTATGTGAGCGATAAGAAACACTACCTTTTGAAGTAATGAGAGTGAAGATGACTTGAGGCAAGTTTCTTTTTCAAGTAGATATAGTCTTTCTCACTCCACACCTGTAGAAACATCTGCATGTCACTCAAAAAGTTGAATACTGCGCGCATGCATTATTATTATTTATCCATGTCTACCGTTTATGACACAGTAAAGTTATTTTCACTGCATAACATACACAAGGTTCATAAGTTTGTGGACGATGGCTTTTCACCCAAGCATTAAAACCAATCCTTACATTTAAAATTACCTTAGTTTGCCCCATTGCTTTTGAGCCCCTGAAATGAGGGACTATCAGTAAAAGTTACTGTAATTTGCAAACAGTTAATGCACTTCTTTTGTCAAACCCCTTGAATTAAAGCTGAAAGTCTGCACTCCAATTACATATGGATTGGTGTAACAACCATTGTGGTGGTGTACAGTCACAATTACAAAGCTGTATAACTGTCCAAATAGTTATATATCTAACTTTATCAAATTTAAAGAAGTGCATGAACTGAAAAACTCAATCAGATTAGTGACTCTGCACACAAGTGGTTTTGTATGATGCCCTCCACCTACCTCTTGCAATAAGACGAGATCATGCTCTTCCTTACACAACATTTCTCCAATCATGGTGTAACGCTGAGGACAGTGTTTGCTTAGATATCGGATCCCCCTGCAAAAATAAAAAGCACTGACAGTAAGCTGTTTTTTTTAAATTGACAAAACAAAACACAATGCATGAAGGATCTTTACAAACCACAGGAACTGACCAGCAGTTCAGAGAGAAGACCCGCACACTGACAGAGTCTGTGTTAGCCATGCTGGCGAATCAGTGGAACAGCAGAAGGGATGATGGGAGTTTAAAAACAGGAGTGTCAGCTCAGGCGAGGTTGCTGGGACAGATCCTAATGTATCACATAAAAACAACTGTTAGATGTTGCCCGTACTTCACTGTTGTTATTGTTAGATGGCACATCTAGGTGCAGTAATACACCCAAGAAAACGCACACACACTAACCAGGCACTTCATTAGATACACCTGTTAAACTGCTTGTTAAAAGGAATATCTAATCAACCAATCACTCAGCAGCAACTCAGTGAAATTCAGCATGTAGACATAGTTAAGACAGCCTTCTGAAGTTCAAGCTGAGCATCAGTAAAGGGAAGAAAAGTCTTTTAGGTGGCTTTGAATGTAGCATCTTTGTTGGTGCCTGACAGATTGGTCTGATTATTTCAGTAACTGCTGATCTACTGGGATTTTCCCTCACAACCATCTCAGGGGGGTTACAGGGAAAGGTTCAAAAAAGAAAAAAATGTCTATTAAGTGGCAGTTCTCTGCGCAAAAATGCGTTGTTGATGTCAAAGGAGTACAACCACACTGCTTCAAACTGACAGGAAGGCAACAGTAACTCAAATGACTGCTTGTTACAACCAAGGTATGCAGAAGAGCATCTCTGAATGCACAACATAAAACACTTTGAAGCAGATGGGCTACAACACCAATTACCACAAAGGGTATGGGAAATACACACATGAACTATGAGTATTTCCCATAAAGAATAAAACTTAAAATGGGCAAAATAAACATTAAAACTGCATGTCCCTGGTTTGATCTCAGGTGGGGACACAAGTCCCTCTCACCATGGAGGGTTGCGTCAGGAAGGGCATCCGGTGTAAAACCTCTGCCAAATTACTAATGCAGATTAATCCACTGTGGCGATCCCTTGGGGAGAATACAAGGGAGCAGTCGAAAGGTACATTCAGTTAGCACTCAAAGTGCAGTCAGACTGATGATGAACTGTTTGACAATTTCAGCAAATTTTTAATGACAAAATTCTCCATTAGCTATACATTATTAGATATTAAAAATTGGGCAAATATCATTTTTTTGGCTGTGAATTTAGTTTTTCTATGTGGTGTTTATATACGTTTTCTGCATGATCTTCCATCTGTAAAGCTAAAGATAGATTTATGTTATAGGTTAAAACACATGGTTAAAAGCTGACCGAGACAAAACTCACTTGCCACACATAAGGCAAATTTTGCAGATGTTTTTCTTTTTAAATGAGACAAAGTCAGATGACAATTGGCCCAAACACAATGCTGACAAAGCTGGAGAGAAAAGGGGGAAGCAA
Organism: Etroplus canarensis; assembly: GCA_015106775.1. NCBI lineage: Eukaryota > Metazoa > Chordata > Actinopteri > Cichliformes > Cichlidae > Etroplus > Etroplus canarensis. The sequence continues at coordinate 19,982 of VUQH01063439.1, forward strand.
CACTATAGTGAAAAGAAGGTGAGAGGCAGCAGTGCTTTTGAACAGACAAAATGTGTCTGCTGTATATATAGAGGCTTACAGCATAAATAAAATATATAATTCCCCTCCATTTAAAGACTGACATTCAGGTGCACAATGACTCTGTGTATGGAAAGTGTAGGAAAAGGGATGCTGCACCAGACACAAAGCAGTAAACAGATGGTACAACCCCAGTTCCAAAGAGATTGGGACACTGTGTAAAATATAAATAAAACACTATGTGATGGGTATAAAATGAACACCTTAGAGAGGCAGAGTTTCTGAGAAGTAAAGATGGGCAGAGGTTCAGCAATCTGTGAGAAACTGCCTCTACAAATTGTGGAGAAATTTAAGGATAATGTTCTTCAATGTAAAACTGCAAAGACTTTGAATATTTCATCATCTATAGCACATAATATCCTCAAAAGATTCCAAAAAACTGGAGACATGTCTGTGTGCAAGGAAGAAGGCCAAAAACCAATATTGGATGCTGGTGATCTCTGGGCCCTCAGGCAGCACTGCATTGGAAACAGACATGATTATGTCATGGAACTCACTGCATGAGCTCAGGAACACTTCCAAAAATTACTATCTGTGAACACAGTTCACTGTGCAATCCACAAATTCAGGTTAAAGCTCAATCATGCAAAGGCAAAGTCATATGTGAACATGGTGCCAAAACACCGCCATCTTCTCTGGGCCAAAGCTCATTTAAAATGGACTGAGGCAAAAGTGGAAAACTACTCTGTGGTCAGATGAATCCAAATTTGAAATTCTTTTAGGAAATCCAGGCATGAGGAAACAGGGAAGACCACAGAGAAGATTCGTGGATGTAGTGAAGGAGGACATGCAGAAGGTTGGTGTGAGGGAAGGGGATGCAAGAGATAGGGTGAGATGGAGGCAGATGATCTGCTGTGGCAACCTCTAACGGGAGCAGCAGAAAGAAGAAGAAGAAGAAGAAGTGGATGTCACATCCTCTGGATTAAGGAGGAGAAGGGCCATCCAGCTTGTAATCAGCACTCAGTTCAAAGGTCTGCACCTCTGATAGTGTGGGGGTGCATTAGTCCCTATGGTACGGGTAACTTGCACATCTGGAAAGGCACCATCAATGCTGAAAGATATAGATAGGTTTTAGAGCAACACATGCTCCCCTCTGGATCGCATCTTTTACAGGGAAGACTTTGCATTAATTTTTCAGCAAGCCAATGCTAAACTGCATATTGCAGCTATTATAACAGCACAGCATCATAGTGCTGGGCCAAGTGAAAGCATCTGGGGCATCATGAAATACAAGACATGACAAAGAAAACCCAAAACTGTCGCGCAACTGGAATCCCATATCAGACAAGAATGGGACAACATTTCTGTCCCAAAAGGTCCAGCAGCTGGTCTCCTCAGTTCCCAGACATTTATGGACTGTTGATAAAAGAAGAGGAGACGCTACACAGTGGCACACATGGCCCTGTCCCAACTTTTCTGAGGCGTGTTGCTGCTAGAGCTAGTATTTTTCATGAAATTGTAAAATGTCTCACTTTCAGCATTTGACATGTGTTCTCTGGTCTTTTGTGAATAAAATGCTGGTTTATGAGATTTGCAAATCTATGTATATCAGACGCAGCGTCCCGACCTTTTAGGAATTGGGGCTGTAATACCATAACATAGCTAGGTTACAGACAATGAGCTCAAAACCGGATTAAATGTCTCTGAAAGAACAGTTGCTGGTGACAAGAAAAGCTGGGGCAGCTTCAGCAACGTTTTAGCCGGCGTCTGTACTTCCTCTGCTATACTTAGAAGGCGTCATTAGTGGCTGGAGAACTCTGTTATTATGCATTCAGCTTACCAGTTTCAAAGTTTTAATCACTGGCAGGAAACCGTTAACTAGTAGTTGTTACCGAACTCCAGCTAGCCATTAAGCTAGTCTGTAGAAGTGAGGCTGGGTGTAGTTTCCGTTACCTCGTTGCCTGTTTGTACGGTCCGCGGTTTGTTTATTCATTGATTTAACTCACCTCGGGAGCCTGTTGATGTCAGCTGGAGTTAGCCGGGCCGTTCATACGCAGATGTGTCGTGAAATTGCCTTTGAACCATTCACTCCACGCTTTGGACCCAAAACACGTCCCGCTGGCGTGCTGGCTAACTCTTCCTGTAACCCTAGTTGATAATTATCAACACAACGCTTTGCTGGCCAGTCTGTAATTCAGTTAAAGAACAGACTGTCAGACGCGTTCAGTTGTTCTCATTGCTGCGTTCTGCTTTTCCTGTAAAGTCAGCTGGGATAAAAATAATTTTTATGACGTCCGGTTTCATTTTGACTCCAAAATAAAACACAAAATTCAGTCTTAAGTTTCGTAATAGCAGGAAATTTTGTGTACTGACGACACTTAAAATAATATTAGTGTTGCTGTAAATGTTTTATTTCATGAATTTAATTTTCATAAGCTCAACAATTAGTTTTTGCAAAGTTTTATTTAGAAGATTTCTTTTCCGGCTGAGGCCGCCTCTGCCCCGAATGATCATGGGAGGTGAAGTTCTTTAAGCAAAAACGCTGTGGAGTTGGTGGGAGGAGTCCTAAGATTGAATTAAAATCGTAAAGTTTGTGCATTGGAAATACCGTAGTAAAAGTGTGCAAGTATCATAGCAAAAATATCCAAAGTAAAAGAAACTGATTTACAGTGTAATTCAGTATAATTCTTTCTTGCAATTTCGTTTTGACGTAGGCTTGAGCAAGAGTTCTTCAGGCTTTCTGAAAGTCTTTCAAAAATTTTCCTCTGACATTGGCTGTTTTATCACTGCCTTTCAGTCCTATGACACTAAATGGTGTGCAGTGCCTCCTTAAAAAAGTTGAGAAAGAAAGAAAGCCATCCTTTATTAATCCCTCAGATGGGGAAATTTCAAATCCTCCACTCTGTGATGTTATACAGCCACATGCAGTTTAGTTATACACACATGCACAAACAGAACTCTTGTAGACATGCATGGAGAGGTGACCGAGTGAGGAAGGCAGCCGGTGAAGGCACCTGGGGAGCAATGTG
>VUQH01063460.1:0-29453 GCA_015106775.1 Etroplus canarensis
AACTCTGGGAACCATATATAAATATGATGACAAATGAAAGTGTTAGATTTTTATGAAATGATTTATGAACATTGTAAAATGTAGCCCCCATTTTCTTTCTTCCTCCCCCCTTCCCCACCCTTTTCTTTCTTTTTTTTCTGTTTTTTGTTTTTTTTTTTCCCTTTTTTAATTTATTTTTAAATTATTTTTTTATTGTTTTTTAATGTATTTATTATTCTTATTTATTTAATTTTTTTTGTTTTTTCTTAATTTGTTTTTTATTTATTTATTTTATTTTATTTTTTTATGATGCAAGGGTATGCAGTCTGTGTATGTGTATGTATGTGTATGTATGTGTATATGTTATGTGTTTGTGAAATAATTTTGAAAAAGACAATAAATATATTGGCAAAAAAAAAAGAACAGGTAGCCCTAATAAACTGGTGTTGAGTGTATTTTTAAGTCGCGTATGACGTGTTTCTTCAAATGAATTTCCCAACATTATTTTCATGTCCCTGAATATCACCTGCCTCCAGTATGCTCTCATATGTTCTGATTCATGTCCATGTGCACAAAGTTAATATTTTCCAATTTTAAAAGGCTAAAGAAATCTTTGCATGCAGGTTGAAGGAGTTGGTGGTGAAAGGAATCATTTCGCTGCTCCTGCCAGAGACCCAAGTTCGAGTCATACATTTTCACACATCATTTGTACTGAAATATACCTGCAGCTGCTACCTAGTATTCTCCCCAAGGGGTTGCCACAGCGGATTAATCCACATTGGTAATTTGCCCCAAACAGTCAAGCGACTAAATTCATATTAAACCAGTTTCTGTTTGTTCTGATGGTTTCAGTTAAACAGTGGGGGTCTGACTGATTTGGGATTTGTTTCTGTTCTTGATTTACATTTTAGACAGTGCCCTTACAGTTTTGGGAAACAGAGTTGTATAGCAAAAGTCAGTATCTCTTTTGTGTAACCAAGTTAAAAATGGTCGAAGTCTGGGTGGTGCATGGGTGTGTAACATAGTTGACTTTTGTACAGAAGGTTGTGGTTTCCCCAACTTGCAATTAAGCTGCCTCACACTAAGAAGCGCCTAACCTCAACCAAAACTATGTGGGCTGCCCTTTACTGTACTTTAACCAGAATTTATTCACCATAGTCATCTAACCATGACAGTTCAGTACCATGACGCAGTAACACCTACACAAAAAAATAGAACTATGTCAACAAAAGGCAAAGAAAGTAAAAAAGAAAGTTCCATTGTTTTTTATATGTAGTGCAGTGCTCCTTTTATTTGCGAGAGTATGCTTTCAGTATACAGTAGTTACAGGCCTCAAAGGTACGACTGTTTATAAAAAACTTCAAGTTGAATGCCGAATATACCTCAATGGCACCCTGTGGACCATCCACTGCAAACTCATATCGCGTAGCCGAACATTGTTCAAATCTGTTAAATTCTAGTTGCGATCCCAAAGTTTCCAAAGGTGCCAAATATATCAGGCTGACATTTAAGGGAAATGTTGATGCGGTGCATGTCCTACCACTTACTCATCAGATGTCCCCTGACATTTCTGGCCACTAGACTGCCACACCTACTTCATTTATTCCCTAACTGCTCCCATTCAGCCTCAGAGTATTCATATACTATATGGACAAAAGTATCAGGCCATATCATTAATCCCATTCTAAATCCACTTGGTCCCCCCTTTGCAGCTAAAACAGCTTCCACTCTTCTGTGAAAGTGTTCTACAAGATTTTGGAGTGTGTCTGTCATCCAGTAGAGCATTTGAGAGGTAAAACACTGATGATGGATAAGAGGGCCTCGCTCACACTCATTCTAGTTCATCCTAAAAATGTTGGATAGGGTTGACAAGGTCAGGGGTCTATATGGGTCAGCCAAGTTCTCCCACACCAAGCTCATTCAATCTGCATTTATGGACCTTGCTTTGAGCACTGTAGTGCATTCATGTTGGAACATAAGGCCTTCCCCATATAGTTCCCACAAAATTGGAAGCATGGGATTGTCTGAAATATCTTGGTAAGCCGAAACATCCCCTTCGCTGGAACTAAGGGGCCCAGGCCGACCCCAGAAAAACAACCCCATAGCATTGTCCCTCCTCCTTCGAACTTAAATTTGCAGTCAGGCAGGTAAAGTTCTCCTGGAATTCATCAAACTCAGACTTGTCCTTCAGACTCCACCATGCCACCTCTGCTCCAGAGACCAGTGGAGCTCTTCACCACTCCATCTGGCACTTGGCTTTGTGCTTGGTGAATGAAGGTAAGGTAAGATGATCGCTTATTTATGCCCACAGCAGGGATATTTCAGTGTTACAGCAGGGAAAGAAAAATCACAGCTAATAATAATAATAATAGTAAAAATAATAATGAGAAAAAGAAGAACAAGAATAAGAAATATAGAATAATAATATAGATATGGAATTAGACAATGTAGTTCTGGAAGTTTATATGATAATGTCAAAATTTTTACATTATTTACATATTTACACTACATTCAGATAACATTTTAGTCATTTACTAAAAAAGTGCATGATAGTGTCACAGAAACATAATCTTGCTAAAAAGTTTGATGTGTGAGCTCTACTGAGAGCAGTGCTGGCTGTGGAGTCACTGTGTCGTGCATGGGGTGGGAGGTGTTGTCCATCAGAGATGATAACTTAGCCATCATTATTTTTTCACTCACCGTCTCCACTGCATCAAATGTACATCCCCCATCAGAGCTGGCCTTCTTCGCCAGTCTTGTCCAGTCTCTTTTAGCCTACAGTCAAGCTGCTGCTGCTCCAGCAGACCACACCATAGCAGATGGATGATGCCACCTCGGGAGTGCCCCTTGCACTCCAAAGGACCTGAGACTCCTCAGCAGACACAGCCCACTCTGTCCTTTCTTGTACCTTCAGTTCATTGTTCATTTGAACACTCAGGTATTTAGAAGAGGAGTATGGCCTGCATGCCCCATGCCATGAAGCTCCCGCTTTGCAGTTTTTATGCTGATGTTAATACCAGAGGAGTTTTGGAAGCGTTGGTGACTTTTACAAAATGTGCACCTCAGCACTTGGTGACCCCGCTCTGTAACTTTACATGCTCTGCCACTTATTGACTGAGTTGCCGTGGTTCCTAAACACTTCCACCTTGAAATCATATCACTTACAGTTGATGGTGAAATATCTAGTACGGAAGAAATCTCACTAAGGGACTTGTTGAAACAGTGGCATCCTCTTACAGTACAAAACTCACATTCAGTGAGCTCTATAGAACCACCAATTCCTTCACAAATGCTTGTAAAGTTAGACCGCATGAATAGCTGCTTGATTTTGTACACGTGTGGCAATGAGACTGAAAGAAAAACACCTGAAGTCAAGGTTTAAGAGGCTCAATACTTTTGACCGTAAAGTGTATTTTGGCTTTGCTCTCTGCCAGATCGGTGCTTGCACACCTACGTGTTTGGCTTCTTCCTGATTAATATTCCAGTTTCAGATTGTTCCTGTTCTCTTTTGTTGCCATCTGTTCTAAGATTGTTTTTGATCATCAATAAATCACCTGAAATGTTCCTATTTGTCTAGTTTAGTCTGCACCAACTGCGACATTTCCATTAAATGAAAGACACAGTCCTAAAATTACCGAGCCTGGAGTTGGAACATTTCACTTAATTTAAAAAATCATATAGCTTCAATCAAGAGCTGGAACAAGCTGATACGGAATGTATGATCCTGGGAGAAAAGACTTCCCCATCTTTCAAACTGGAATGTTAATTTTGCACTATAATAGTCTGTGGGAACAATACACACACACACACACACACACATTTATTTGAAATCTTTGCTTCTTGCCTTGCAGCAACAACATCTTAGCAATTAGTGCCTGGTACAATAGGTAACCTGTCAATCAGACGTCCTTGGGTACATCTACATAGTTGATTTTTATTGAAGTTTGAGTAGGAGTTGCTCTTTTCTTTGTTCTTTTTTTGTCCTGGCTTCTCATGCTAATCACCAACTTCGGCTGCTGATAACAGAAATGGAAAGCAAATTTATGCCGAGGGATGCCAGGAAAGCCAAACAATGGCAGGCTGCGTGGCGTCTGTAATCAAATATAAGCAAATGTAAAACTCGCAGAGTGCAAAAAACATTCACTAATTTGCTTGCTTTTTATTTATAGTCTATGGAAATGCGATAATTTTACTGTAGTTTCAAGCTAGCACGGATAATGTAGTGATCCTTAATGAATAACATTTGTTTACCCCCCACGATTACAATCATCCAAGAGGACGTGGTTCAAAGGACGCCGCCTGCTTTCCACAGTCTCCTGCAGGTTCCTCCTCTGCCTCCTCCTCCTCGCTACAGGTCATGCAGCATCCTGCCAGCATTTGAGGACACAAACTTTTGTCGAAATTTGTAGATGTAAACAACTCAATAGGCTGACAAGAACCCGACCCTCTACAATAACAGTGTTCTGTTCCCCCCACGGCTCTGTTTGCTTTCATGTTTGTATCTTAAGAGCGTGGCTGCTCATAGCAAAGAGAGGGAAAGAAAAGAGAGACAGAAAGAGAGAGGCGGAGAATTAGCTTCCAGCACTGGTGTGACAGTTCCCTGAACTTCAAAGGGCTGTAAGGGAAACTTTCCCACATCTTGATGATACATTCACCTCTGTGGCACAATCAGGAAGGCCCCATCTATCTCCATCTTCAGCTACTCCCTGATACGGACCTGGAATATATAAGATTTTCTCTAGGTAATAAGTCAAGGGAGGGCTTCACTGACCTGCTTCCAGATAGCATTAATAACAATCACCACAATACCCGCATTAACAAATGCACTGTAAAATGTGGCTTAACTTAAAAACAATGCCAACTCGTTGCTTCCAAAAAATTAAGCCATGCTAACGTAAGAAGGGAGAGTGTGTTCAGTGTGCAGTCCATGTGAAACAGTAATCACACCCTCTTTTCATTCTCTGGCTTTAAGAGTCAGGAATTAATAAAAAGCATCTGGTCCTTACCAGCTCCCAAACTGATTTAAATCTAACCTCAGGGGCAAAAACAAACCCTCCTCATTATTTATTTAATGATAATAAAGCCAAAGTGTAGAAGCTACGTGTGGAAAACAAAAGTACACCCCCTGATTCAGTAGCTCCTAGAACCACCTTCATGTCCATTGAGTTCATTGAGGTGTGCAGGCATTTATTTATGCACAGCTGTCTTAAGGTCCCACCACAGCATTTCAACTGGATTTAGGCCAGGTCTTTGGGGCACTGCAACACCTTCATTCTTTTCTTTTGCAGTCATTCTGTTGTAGATTTGCGGCTGTGCTCGGGATCACTGTCCTGTTGCACAGCCCAATTTCAGCCAAGCTTTAGCTGTGGAACAGAATGCCTCACATGTGACTCTATAATACTTTGATATACAGAGGAGTTTGTGCTTGACTTAAAGACTGCAAGGTGCCCAGGCCCTGTGGCTGCAAAACAAACCCAAATCATCAGCCCTCCACCATCATGCTTGAGAGGTGCTATGCTGTGTTTGATTTCATCAAATGTGGTGCTGTGGATTTTGTCCAAATATCTCCAGTTTGGTGTTGTGTATCCAAAGGACATTGTTCCAGAAGTCTTGCGGTTTGATCAGATGCAATTCTGCAAATGTAAGATGTGCTGCCATGCTTTTTTTGTTTTTTTTAGAGAAAAGAGGCTTTTCCTGGCATGCTGCCAAACAAGCCACATTGGTTCAGTCGTTATTTACTCCTCTTAGACCATTGCTGATGTATTTCTTCCTTGGCGTTTTCTTAACACACACCTGAATACTCTAGACCAGCAAACTGCCACAACTGCTGCTTCTACAGAGGTGGTCACACTGGCTGATGACCTCTAAATTAATATGGAAGAAGAAAGGGTGTACTTAGTTTTGGCTTGTTTTTTCTTACATACATAATGGCACAGTATGTCAGGTCTTTTTCTTTTTTTGGGGGGGGCAAGATGGCGGCGCGACAGCAGCATGCGGCCACTCCGGAACCAAGGTGGTGCTTGTACCCCTATGATTGTCCATGTTTTGAACAGGTATTCAGGTGATCGAGTGTGTGGACACCGGGACGGTGGTGTTCGTGTTCGAAAGTCGGAAGTTCGGGGACGACCAGATGCCATTGTAGCTCTGTAGCTCCGTCCACAGATGGTGCTAACTGGCGATCCGGCGATGTTGTTTTTCATAACCTGCCGGGCAGCGTTGGGAACCCGAAGTTTTTGGGTTCCGGGGGGAGTATCGTCGCAGATCTGATGCTGTGGCTGGGCGGTTTCTGGGGGCTCCGATCTCAGCTTGCGGCGTGGACCGGGCCTTCAGTCCTTGGCATCGCCTGATGCCGGTGGTTGGGGAAGAGGACATCACGGGTGGGGTGTTGTGCTGGGCCGGAGGCGGGCCCTGGCCAGCCGGCACTACCCTTGCATGGGACACCAGGTCCTGGGGGAACACTATATCATTTCACTGTGTATTTATATGTTGTGTTGAAATGACAATAAAGCAATCCAATCCAATCCAATACAGTCTTTATTTTTTTTTCACTTGTATCATTGGCATTATTATTATTATGTACTGATGTTTAAAACCTTAGAACTGAAAGAGGGTGTATTTTTTTTTCCCACAAGTAAAAGCTGCCACTTATTTGTACTGCTTTTTACACAGTCTTACTCTGTAAATTTTATAATCCACAAACTCAGAAAATATCCCTAGTAAAAACTAGTTTCTTACTTTTTTTTTGGTTTATCCTGTCAAATTACTGATGAGCTAATGCCATGGCAAGGCATCCATCATCCATCATAATTCACAAAAATTACCAACTCTCCAAGAGTACTGACCAGAGGTTAGAGAAACTTGTACACAATGATGAACTAATGAATCTCCACTCAAAATGTATTCAAAGTCATGTTTATCATGTTATGTGAACTTTTCCATTTTCACAAGAATTGCTACAAAATTCAGATTGTAATGTTCATAAAATGAGTGTTTTCATGTGGCCCTTTATCATCTGTTATTAGGTTAATTTAAGGAATTAATATGTTTTAAGCCATCATCCTGGATATGGCTGTTTGTGAGCATCCTTGACTTCTCAGTTCTCATTAGCTTGCACAACACAGCCAATCAACGATAAGTAAACATCACTTTTTTTCGACTTCACACCCTGAGCTGGATGAGCTACTACATCATTGACGTGCCATTTTTTTGGCTTCTTTTTAAAATATTTTTGTTTAGAACATTAAAGGATCAGTGTGCAACAATTAGGATATTTTCAGAATCATGGTTTTGCTTAAAGATATCTGTGTATACAGTATTTGTGGGTCCCATACTATATAATTCAACATGTACTGCCATTTTTCTACCATAGCCCAGAATGAACAAATAAACTCAAACACCAGCTTTCACATTTCAGTTAGCTAGTATTTACCTCTCACTACTCATCAGCTATAATCTATTACGTCTGCAGTATGAAAACTTAACTTATAATGGGGGACCCCGTTTTGTTTCCTGAAGGTTCTCCGACCCGTTTGGAAAGGGAGGAGGGTGGGGACAGGTATTCAATAGTTGCAATCTGCATTCTCACCATTAGATGTCACTACATGACACACCCTGGTCCTTGAAGGGTAGTTTTACACAACATTTGCATTGTTTTAAGAGACAGAGATCGCACTTTGCATTCCTGTGCCCCACACCGTAACAGTAACTGGTTTCATCAACATCCAAACAGCACTGAACCTGCATTACCGAAATTAAAGATATAGTGGTCTGTTAATAGCTAAATCGCTACACTGCACACATCCACAAGAATGAAAGTCTAAACACAAAATAACAGATGATCACAACACTACTAGATTACTGATTAGAAGTTAAACATTGACAAGGCTCCTGTTTGTAAGTGCCATTCCTGAAGTGTTTTGTACTTAGAAATCAAGTAAAAATTATTAAATTAAAACAATTATACACAGCTATAATTGTCAGAAAGAAAATCAAACACAGTATAAGTAGGCACATTTAAAAAATAGTAAAAAATTAAGTTAAAAGCACTGATTTAAATGAATGACATTGTTTGCATTTACAGTGTGACTTAAGTGGCATTTTCTAAGCTCCTTATATGATTAAAATTAGACTAAGTCCGTGTGGTATGTGAGTGTGCTGGCACAAGAGGTTGTGCAGCTATTCACCCACAGGCCTAGCTGATTGGAGCTTCTAATCAAAAGATACATTTGGGGTGAATGATGAAATGCAAAATCGAGATGTCTGCTCTCTCTGATATTAGCATTTTTCCATTTAAGCCTTCCTCCCCTAGACACTGTCACCTCATTCGGGCTCTGCGGCCTCTCAGAACTATAGTTCATTTTAAAAGTGATGTATGATTAGCTCTGCCAGCCACCATCCTAATTGAAATGAATTTTTGCTGTGCAGCGGGGGGAGCAGGGGCAGGGATGCACAGCTGTGCCTGTTTCAATTGGTCGGAATCAGTTGTTCGTGCCCATTTCGCTCGGCAGACTAATGATTTTCTTGCAGTGCTCGGAATTGCTGATAATGTCATGCGAGGGGAACTTTGAACAGAGAACATGCTTATATTTGCTGCAAAAGGAACCGTGGTTGTTTTTAGTTCAGTGGGGACGAGAACTAGATTGCGTTAATCTGCACCGTGATGCTGCTGCTGAGCTACAGCGGGCTCTCACATTTACCTATTTGATAGGATTCATTTCCGGCAACTGTGGCCTTTGGTGCCGCATCAAGATCTGAAAGCAGCTCCAAACCAGAGCACACTTTGGATTGTAGGGAGTATGTGACACTGCCGCACTCCTGACTCAGAGTACAGTCGCTTCTCGGGTAATGACAAAGTGTGTGAAAAGCCCCAAAGCATTTCCCTCCCCCCCTTTTGGAGTGGCAGCACAAGGCACCCATCCTTTTCTGTAACAAGAGATTTTTCTCCCTTTCTACACAAGTGGAATCCAACGCTTGTTTGGTTGCTTCAGGTCTGTTTTTTTTTTTCTTTTTTGCAGAGTTCAGCACAGTGACGGATGTATCGCCTCAGCAAGGAGGAAAATTATTGAACCTGGTTTGTGTTTTTCTATTGCAAGGGGGTGCAGCGGGAGAGGGGGTATGGGTTAATAATATAAAAAAAATAAAGCATTACTGGAGCCCCAGGTGTACACACTTGTTACAGAAGCGATGGTGAGCATGCAGAAGTGACACCCATTTAAATATGATTTGCAAATTATTTTTTGTTGTTGGCTGCTGCCAGCAGCTAATTATTATTCACAGTGGGGACAACAATGTGTCATCTCCTATTTGCTGGGGGATTAGGGTGATGTGGCTTGAAATGCACATGCTCCTCACACAGAACAGAGGTGCCGAGGGCCCAAACATTACATTTGCGCTTAATTTTGATAGCTTAAGAATAAGTGAACCTCTGGGTGTCATTGCTGCAAGGCCGTATGTATAATCGAAATGCTACGCAAGAACGTATGCACATTCATTTCCGCAGATCTCAATTGTTCTGAAAGATAATCAGTTACATTTCTCTTAAATATATCACTGTATAAACTCAGAGAAGTATTTGTCTCTTTGTTCTTTCTCCCTTGCATGCGCCTCTTATCTTTTTTCTGCTGCTTTTGCTGTTTCTTACTGATGAAAGGTTTTCCAAAACTTTTGGACTCACAAAGCAAATAACTGTTTTTATTTATTTATTTATTTATTTATTTATTTTCTTGCTTTCACAGTGGTTTATTACAGAGAAAACAACTGAATTACAAAACCAAAAAAAGAAATCTCTCGCTCTGCACGGGGTGCAAAATGCAAATATGATCCATTCCCGGTTATCCATAAGGCATCAAAGTGCAGCATAAATTTTAGATTGCAAACAGCATGAGAAATAACAGCATATATGTTAGTCATATATCGAATGTAAAAATACTGTTCAGACCCATTTGCATACTCGTGTTCTTAGCCGTTTATTGTCAATGAGCGCCATGAATCAGAAGTCAAGAAAAGTATCATTTAGAATGTCCAAATGAGCTTCGCTTGAAGTCACAGCAGTGCAGGGTGAGATTAAAACTCCTCCATTAAAATTAAGCTTGATCTCACATTCAAGGGTAATCTTGTGCTCCTCTGGACCGCTTGCAGCGTGACAGCTATTTTTCGATGTCTTGGTGGAAGTCCTGCCATCCTGAGCTTGTGCCTCTGCTGTGGGTGCTCAGTCCCCTCCAGTATTAAAACTGCAATCCTTGAACATGATTTTCATTTTTGGGAAGTGCACCAAGTCACAAGGAAGCATATCTAAGTAGTCGTGACAAAAAGATAAGGGCAAAGATGCGGGCAAAAAATTCCTGTGTTTCTAATGTGTTCCAGGAAGGCATGCTGATACACACCACAATTCAGATGATCTCCTCTCTATGTTCACCTTCAGATTCCTCAGGGCATTTCAGTAGAAGGAGATTTATGCTTCTATGTTAAATCAACTCCATAAGTACATCATAACTGCAAACCCTTTTAAAACCCACAGCTGCATGCAAGCTTTGTATCACCAAGCACAATGCCAAGTGATGAAGTGGTGTGAAGCATGCCACCACTGGACTCTGGAGCAGAGGAAACATGTTATTTGGAGGGATGAATTACACTTCATTAGCAGTTTGATGGACCAGTCTGGGTGTGCCAAATGACAGGAGAATGTTACCTGCCTCACTGCATTGTGCCAACTGTAAAATTTAGTGACTAAGGGTGAATTTATGGGGTTGTTTTTCTGGGGTTGGCCTGGGTTACAGAGAAGAAAAATCTTAATGCTTCATCTTACCAAGACATTTCAGACAAGTATATTCTTCCAACTTTGTGGAAGCATAGTTTGGGGAAGGCCCTTTTCTTTTCTAGCATGACTTTGCCCCAGTGCAAAAAGCAAGGTCTACAAATGACTGGATGAGGTTGGTGTGCAAGAACTTGACTGGCTTGTGCAGAACCCTGATCTCAACCCCAATAAACACCTTTGGGATGAACTAGAATGGAAATTGTGAGTGAGACCCTCTCATCTGATACCAGTGTCTGACCTCACAAATGCTCTTCTGGATGAATGTGCAAAGATTTCCACAAACACACTCCGAAGCATTGCAGAAAGCCTGGAACAACTTCATATTAATAACTATCGATTTTGAAGGGGATTTCAGATAAGCTCCTCTAGGTGTAAAGTAGCCCAGTATGTTTGTCCATATGATATAACTAGAGGCTGTCTTGATGTAGCTGGCACCAATTGTGATTTTCAGAATAAGAATCATAAAATAAGTTAGCCTTAATGTTTAAAGTGCAAAGAAATAGTCTAGGTATTAAAAGGAGGAGTTGTAGAGTTTGATCGCCAGAGATAGGAATAATTTCTGTGGCGTTCTGTGGTGGATCTTGTTAAAAGCTTCTTTTTCTGACACCATTTTCCCGGTTTACTGGAGGAGAATGGATCACTTCAAAGAGAGAAATTCAACTGTCAGTGAATGTTTTTGTAGCAAATTTTGCAGACACAGCAAACACAGGTCTGGCAACAATGTCAAACATGTGGGTAGTCTATATTGTAGGCTCCACATAGATTCACCACAGAAGTATACATTAAAGTTTATTCTGTAAGGCTAGTTCACTGTGAACAATCTAGTGAATGTAAAAAAAATAAATAAATGTGGATTTTCCTGATCTCCCTCCTCAGAAACCCTTTTTCAGGGTGGTAGGTTGTGGACTCTTCAAATGAAAGCCGCTGAAACATTTCTACCGAAGACCCGGCTCTCATCACTACCTATGATCCTCCAAAAGAATTTCAGGTTAGTTTGACATCTACTCTCTGCAGAAGTTTCAGTCCATGGTGAAATGTCAGAGCACACAGGGCAAGCGGTGAAAACGTTACACTGAAGGAGTGATCTAGTAGCTATGGCAGAAGCTCGCAGGTCATGCCTGAGAAGATAAACGAGAGATGAGATTTTCTTGAACCTTTTCTCAGAACTTTTTGATCACACCCTAAAGGATTCATTGATCCTCATCAAGAAAAATGTGTGTTTCTCAAGACCTGACAGGAGGACGTGGCTCAAGTTGGACAATTGGAGAGCCAAGCTAAAGCACAAGGTTTTACTTTCCTCATCAGCATTGCGTAGACAGGAACCTTTACATTACATTTTAAAGGAAAGGCATCTCTCTAGCAGATTTTTTTTTATATGAAAGGTAGTTGGATAGATTTCAGTAGAAGTCCCTCAATGTTTGAAATAGATACTATGAGACCATAGCATTCCCTCCTGATTTCTTCCCTGTCAGTCGTCAATGTGGTAACCAAAACATTGGGGAAATAGCAGATGTCTCTCGTAGTGTGTTGAATCTTGTGAAAGGGTGCATTTTGATCTAAACCATAATCTATTGATACTGGAAAGACTCTGAAAGAGACTGGAAATGAAAATAATAAAACAAAACTAAAAAATGATAGTTCTGCAAGAGATATGATCTCGTGTCTTATGGATGGCAGCCCTGTGATCTATGGCACCATCATCACACCTGCCTCCACTTTGGTTTTCATACTTCTCTGTCAAGCAATATGCCATTCTGCATGTCAAAACAAACCAAGAAAAAAAAAGATGCTAAAGGCAAACCCAGTGCTTTGAAATGTAACAAGAACGGGTCCTTGCTGGGAGCGAGAATGTGTCAATCCAGGGGTGATCTGGAGCAGTATGAGACAAATATTTGGACAAGCTAAAGAGCCCATGGGGCTGATGTGTTCTGGCTCAGTTTGGGGTGTTCCTGCAAAGCCAGTCAGCAGGGCTTAGCTAGGGCCAAATTTGCTGTTGGCTAATCTTGTCCATAAACATTCAAGTCTTCTCCCAGTAGTGAAGGATGACACTTTAGTGTCTTCTACTTAGAAAGATCAAGGAATGTTATTTTTAATTTCAGTTCCATGTAGGGGATTTGCATTCTTCATTCTGATTAAGGGGACTCAAAGGTGAAAATTTCCCACTTAAACACATTTCAAGAATCTTGGATTCTATCATTTGAGAACACTGAGTTTTTCAAAAGATGTACTGAGATAGACCAATTTGGGAACCCGTTGGCTTGCCTGCAGAGCTGTTCACCTGCATGCAATCAAAAATCCTGATCAAATGATATCAGTCAATAGAACCTGGACTACGAACAGAAATAAAGAGCTCCCTGTTCCGAAAATCTTGTTTCTTAGAACTTATTTGTTCTCAATGAACAATACCTTTCATATGCTACCTGATGGGTTTTGCTAAGGGTGCATTTTCGCTTTGATTCAAGCACAGATACAACATTCTAGAAGACCAAACAGAGAATTACTTCCCTGTTTGGTATTGATCGTTTTCTATTATAGCCTTAAGCTTTGGCGAGTTGATACAGAGCACTGTATTGACCATTTTACAAGCTCTGATCACAAGAAATCATCACTGCAGTAGTTTTTAGTTTTGCTCCAGGCATGGTGAGCAAGCTGAAGAAAACCAGGCACAAACAAAGTTGTTTCAATTCTTCAATCCTTCCACCAGCTGAGCCAATAGCAATTAGCCTGAAATTTGTTTACAACATGGGGTGATGCTTTCATGCCCCAGAGGTTTAACTGGTCTTATGCCTGAGTTACAAAATTACTTTTGAGGCAATCAGCGGACCAATGACACCAAACATATTGCTTTGGATTCTGACATATTATCACACTTATTTATGTACACTCAGCATGATATTTGACGACTACAAACCACAGCTTTAAATGTCATTGCTGAAGCTTTTTCAAAACACATGGATCAAACTTCTGTCACCTTGGGCCATGGCAGAATGAGTGTATGTGTGTCGCTTTTCTCACTGCTGCTCTGAAAACATCATCAATCACAGTTTCCGGATGATCCAGTTTCCTAGGTGGATGCTTGGAAGAAAACACATAAAGAAGAGCTGATGGTGCCTACAGATGTTAGACTCTAACTGTGGTGATGTTTATGAGACAAGACCTATAATATCCTTTGCAACCACCAGCTGCTTTACGATATGTGAAACAAGTCCATGTTTACAATACTCCATGAGATGCTCCCTGGCAACAGATGTTGCTGTGACTGAAACGATCAGGATGGCAGCTTCCTGATATGTATCAAGAATGTACTTTTAAGGAGAGATTTTTGCATAAAAATTACACATCCTGTTTTCCACACTAAGTTTCCCTTAGGCAAACGTATATCCAGTGACATCAAGCCCACTTTTATGCCAGAGACAAACTGCGGAATTAAGCTCAGTTGCAGGTCGGGAGAGCTCATTGCATATGAGCTGATGACTCAGCTGATACCCTTTGACATATCGAGTTGGCTAGTTCATACAAGGATTGCCTGAAGCTTCTTTATCCTGCCCACGGCTATTGTGTATCTGCAGGCCACTTTGCAACCCACCTTCAACCCCAGCTCCCCCATTTCATGCAGTTTCTGTCTAAATAAATTGCATTAATGCTTGCTCTATTCTGTTCTGGGGTGTTGCCACTACTTTCTCTGCCTCCGACATTCCATATATGTACATGAAAGGGTGGTCAGATCCCAAAATATAAAATAAATATCTATATTCTTCTGACTAGAGTGGTCCTCACTAAAATGTGTTAATAATCATTGTGTTGTTTCTTAGGCTCTGTGGACCTCAGCTGTTGTCCCTCTTCCTCCCTCACTCTACTGGTGGCTAACCCTGCAGCCAATCGGAGTCCATCTGGGGACACATAAAGGCTGAGGATGTGCACTCTCTGGGCCTCCTGGCTAGTCTTGCCACCTGCTTATATGTACTTGTTTAGGGCTTAGCTCATAGCGCTTTGGTATTGGTGACAGAAAAGGTAAAAGTCAGGTTACCCATTTAATTGCTTTATATTGCTGTTTTCCCTCTAGTCTTCGCTTTTATTATTACTCTTGACCTCTCACCAGTAAGTCATGTATTGGAAGAGCTGTCATTTTGTTGTATTCCCCTTTTCTCCTATTTCTCTTCTTTTGATACAGGGCTGAGTTTATTTATTTTGTACTATGATTCAGTACTTTGTTGTGTTGACCAAACCTCTCCCTTAAGTTTTACTTTTAGAGCTACTAATAAATAAGACTGAAATGCTTAACAATTGACTTCAGATATCCTTTTACTAGTTTTCTTTCTTCTTTAGACTCTCTTAAGAATGGAAGGTGTCAGAAGAGCTACTGTTTTTTTTATCATTTCTATAAATACACAGATGTCACACTGAAAAGCAGTGCTCCAAGGTAACAAAATACTCAGTATTTTATGGTAATGATACATATTCATAAACAACCGCCTACTATCACAGTTTTCATGTGTTATGCAAATTATGTCAAAATTATTGGCCTCCACATAGTTAATTTCTCTTTTTCCAACTCTTATAATTTCCTGTGATTAACCACAGTTGAGTCAGGATATGATAGTCAAAAGAAGATTGATATTTCCATCTGGCCCCCTTCTGGGACCTCCCCTTCCCTGTCCTTCCAAAGACCACACATGGAAAGCTGGAGGACACCGGGAAGGCCAATGCACAGAAGAAAGCAGGCATAAATAACAATAACAATATAGCACTGACAGGACAACATAAAATAACAAGATGGGGTGGTGATGGGTTGCAAAGTGGCTCGCATGCTTTCTTCTGCGCATGTACACCACTTCAGGGCCAGAGACTGTTCACCCTGGAGTCTGATTGCGGTCACATTTAAACTGAAATGTGAACGACCAAACCAAAAAATCGCATCTCAGCAAAAAAAAAAAAAAATCGGAATTGCCTGAAGTGGGAATGTAGCGCAAATGAACAAAAGATCTGGAGTTGATGCCAAGAGATGAATGTAACAAGGTTCAACAAGGTGCAAACCACTGATTAAACTCAAAAAAGAAAGGCCAAATTAGATTTTGCCAGAAAACATCTAAAAGAACCTGTCCAATTTAATTAATTAATTAATACATTAAATAAACAAATTTTTTGGACAGATGAGCCCAAAATTAATTTGTACCAAAATGATGGGGAGAAAAGTATGGATAAGAAAAGGAACAGCTCATGATCTTAAGCGTACCACATCTGTCAAACATGCTGGAGGCAATGCTATGGCATGGGCATGTACAGTTGCCAGTGGAACCAGGTCACTATTGTATATTGATGATGTAACTGCTAATAGAAATAGCAGGAAGAATTCAGAAGTGTTTCTGCTCACACTCTGGCATTTGCACAGTGCTTCTCTGGGCAAATAGATAATGAACCAAATCATACTACAAAAGCAACTCAAGGGTTTATTGAAGTTTATTGAGGGAAACAAAATTAAATATACTTCAATGACCAAGTCACTCAACTGTCTCAACTTAAGAGAGCAGCTTTTCAGTTATCAAAGACTAAAGTATCATTATCACAAACCTATGGACCTAACTGTAAATACCAGTCTTACAGTCTTATCATTTAGCAACTGTAGGCTCAAGCAACTCACGTAGTGTGTCTTATATGAGACAAGGCATCCAATTGAATGTGTAGAAGGGTATCAACTGAGCCATCAGCTGATATGGCTGACCTTGATTGACCTTGATTGGTTCAGGCCAACCTGAACCAATATTGTGCTAGATTTGAATTACTGTTTATGAGGGACAGTGTTGGCAGTAATTTACCAAAGGATTCTGAACTTCCTCGAGGTTCACATGTGTTAAAACTTTGTTGAAAGCCAAAGGGAAGGCTTATGCACAACCTGAACATTTGCAAACAACAGGCAAAATTGCATGAATTTCCTTTACTGCTCTTCCAAACGGTTATTTGGTGTTTTTTGGTCCTGCCTGTGTAACTAACAACAAAGGAAACAAAAGGGGAAAGTAGCTAGGATTGACATTCCACTCACCTGCGAAAAACCCCCCACTAAAATCCATTTTTTATTCTTTAGGGGCAGAGAATAGCAGTGTACTGTTATCGTTGTTTTCTTCTTTCCACCTCATTTTTTTTCTTCTTTTATCTATTGTCAAAACCAGGAGAGTCATTACTCCACTACGTCCCCATTGCCAGAAATGCAACCACAGGTCCCAGTACCTAATTCAGTCCTCTCTATGCTGCTTCCTCCAGACAGTCTAACAGCAGCTCAGAGCCTGCGCTTTACCTCCACATCCACACATACCTCTAATTGCCAGCGCCTGTCCTTTTCACTGAGTCATTAGGACCATAATGCACTGTGACATCTATCTTTGGGGCAAGAATGCTGTGCTCAGCTCACTGTGGTCAGCCTTGCCAACAGGAGCATAAGCACGAGTCCATAATATTAAGGGGAAAATATACAATATATCCGCACATTGCTTCTCTTCTCAAGTGATATTTTTGGAAATGTTAACATAGCATTTCAGCATAATTCGTAGATGGAAGATAAGTTTCTAGTCAGCCAAGTTACTCAGCTGAACTCTATTCTGCATTAAATATGTGTCTTAGGTTTCAAAGACACGAAACAAAGTAGTTAGGTTTGACAGAAGGTTGTCATTACCAGGAAGCAATTAATCCATCATCGGGAGGGTTGTCAAACTGGAAGAGGAAATTTCTTTTCAGTAGATGGCCAAGTGAAACACTTAAATCATGTCTGCACAGCGTGAACGGCATGTAGAGTGGCCACAGCAGCTTTGATGTTCGGTCTCTTTTGGAGGCTTTCAAGCGAAGTATTGAATGGAGGTCACCCGTGCTTTTGCAGCACAACACACAATAAGCCTTTAACTGCAAAACACACTGTACATTATATCGCTTAAATGAATAGACAGTGTGAGTTAGATAAGAAGATAGAGATCACATATCTGTACTCTAAATAAAAACCTTTCTTCATTATTAAAAGACTTGAAAATATTCAGGCTGCCTCTGTTGAAAATAAGTAAAATCTACCTTTTAACTGCAATAATTAGATTTTAAAAGTTAACTCCATCAAATAGCATATTCACCATGGCTTCCCTGGTCCTTAAGCTAAGCTACAGCAAGCTAAACATAAGCCAGTCTAAATAAAAGTGATATGAAGCAGTGTATCTTTAGCTCATCCGGCCAAAGGCCTGATCAGCTAAATCATCCATCCACATTTCACAAGAATTGTTACTCCTCCTAAAGTATTAGTCAGAATTGAATTAATCACTGGTCTTCACCTAATTGTTCTGAAGGCCAAGATCATAATTGTTTTACAAGAATCACTACTCCTTGGACTGTTGGTCTGGGTTGTAATATTCACGCCCCTCTACCATCTATACATAAATGCCAGTCTCCTACTCCCTTCTTTCCTCAAGACTCTGCAGTGTATGAACTCCTCAACTTGGGGAAGAAACCCATTCCACCCTTTTCCAACTAAGACCCATGGTATGCATGTATGGTAATTACAATTTTAGGGTCATGCAAATCGGCAGAGGCACTGCATGCCATCAGGCAAGGCAGGCAACTGCTTGGGGCCCCAGGACAGTGGGGGATCCCTGAGGGCTGACAGACTTCATACTACTGTAGTACGTCAGCGCCACTTGCAATGCTGTAACCATTATACTCCATCTTCCTCTCTCTATATGTGTGCATGGGAGTGTGTGTGACCGTGGCTGAGGGGGAGTTGTGGGGATGCACCCGTGCCTGGTTTGCAATCACCTGTGTATATAACCACTGATCCTTGCCTCTACTGCTCGTCAGAGTGTTAGCTATCTACACTTTATAGTAAACCAGGCCAAGTTCTGTTCCTTCATGCTTTGTTTTTTCATGCTTCATGTTTCTTGGGTTATTTCTGGTTCCCCTGTGTTCTGTAGAGACCCATATTTCTTGGTTAAATCAGTAATTTTTTTTCACTGATTTGATTGGCGATTCTGTACAAGCTATTAAAAATGTAGCTTCGGCTGCTCCCTTGTATTCCATTCAAGGGGGCGCCATAGCAAATTAGTGTGCATTGGTAATTTGGTTTGATGCCAGATGCACTTCCTGACATAACCCTCCATGGTGAGAGGGCCTTGAGTCCCCACCTGGAATTGAACTCAGGGGTCTTTTGTGTGTAAGGCAAATGTGTAAACCACTACTCTACGGGGGACACTAAAGTTAATATTTAGATAAAACTTTAAAATAACTTCTCAAAGTGGCAGGACTGGCTCCAATAAGGATTTTGCAAAGTATCCACCATCTACAGCAGAAGCCCTGAAATAGTTTTCCATAGAAGCCTCAGATGTTCTGAAGGAGTTCCTAGATTAAAATGATTTCATTACCACCAACCAGTGAAAACATCATGAAGCCCAACAGTGCCTTGCTAAGAGTCTCTTATACCGTATATTTTATGGCACAAGTGGGTGTTGCTTTGGTGCTCAAAACAGGAGGAGGGATTTCTTTTCCTGAGCAGATTAAACACACAGTAGCAAAGAAAAACTGTTTTAATGCAATAAAGACCAAAGAAAAAGGAAAAGATTTATCAACAAAATCAGCATATGTTGTCTTACACAATTGCTTTAATTGCTGCAATAAACTGCGCATCATAAGTAATCATTTAGCTTAATGATCCAGTTCTTTTTATATGAATGATACCACACACCATATAGAAATACTTTGTAAACTACTGTAGCTTTTTACGGCTATAAAACTTATTTCATAGCCCATCTGCTATACTACCTCACTGTACCTGACCCTGGTGGTAAATGAGTTTTCACAAAGCCCATTGTTTGCTCTTTTATAGGTATGTACACATCCTAGGACACAAATCCCAGGGTAATAACTCCAGGAGTCAGGTCATAGAGTTTCTGCAGAGCCGGCGCAAACAGCCCAAGTCTTGTGACACTTACTCTCAATAGCCCTTGACATCACCCAAGGCCTCTAATTTTCAACATATTAGAGTCAGACTTAGCTTTCACTTTGATAAGAGCGGAAAAGAAAAAGAAAACATCTAAGAAAACGTATGAAGAGGTCTAAAGGTGGTGAATGAAAATCTCAACTTTTATTTAGAGGTATTTGGGATGCTTTGCTTGGATTGACAAGGGGTTGAAACTGTGTAATAGTCCACCTCCTGAGGAGAATGAAACCCTGATGGTGATCATTTTGTAGCTTCCAGACCAGAACAGAGCTATTTAGGACTAAACATTTGCAAATACATGAGATTAAAGAAAAGGAAGATATTTTAAGATGGCTGTTCTATGTTTGGTCCACTTGAAGGTGAAACTAGTTTTTATTTTTTCATGGAGGATTAAGTGGCACTATAGATTTTTATATATATATATATATATATATATATATATATATATATATATAGCGAGAGAGAGAGAGAGAGAGAGAGAGAGAGCTGGGTCAGTGTTTTCTTTTCTTTCCCAGAGCTGCAAAAGTCCTCAACTGCTTCTACCCTGCAAAGTATGATTTCACCCAAGGCCCTTATCTGCTGTTACATGTTCTAGTTTGAGTTGATACTATGCCACATAACCCCAGGGACTGTGAGACTCAGCTGAGATCTTGACAGGAAAACAGGGCGTTGCGTCACGTAATTTGGGCCTTAACATGTTTGTGTAACCACCTAAAATAGATGACATTAAAGGAAAATTAAATAAAGCAATCATCTTGTTACTAGAAATACACATAGCAAATGGTTGTCTTCATTTATCAGAAGTATATTGAAATGAAGGGAACTTCTGCATGCTTCAGTAAAAAATGTAGGTTAGAAAGCTTATATTTTCTTGCAATGCAAGTTATACATTGTGGAGCAGTGGAAGGTTAGGGTAGATGTATTGCTGAAGTGAGCTTACAGTGGTGGTTGTTTGTGCTGTTATCCAGAAAGACTTCATTAAAAAAAAAACAAAACACAGGAGCTTGTAATTAGTTCTGGTTTTAAAATTTCTTCTTACAATGACAAAAAATAAAAATAAAAAAAAAAACAAAACACCTTATCAGCATCCTAATACTTGTGAAAATATCTGGGGATTTATGGAGTGAGGCATTCTAATGCAACACTAGATTCTGGTTGAAATATCACATCAGTAATCATAATTACAGCTATTATATCAGCGGGGATGTTCTTTACTGTGATGTTTATATGACAAAGATGCATGCACCATCAAGGCACAGCACTCACCCTTACACTTTAGTATATTATCCAGTTTGGTAGAGCTTTCATATAGTGGTTTTGTATTCATATCATGTCAGATTATTTTTTTCCCCTTTAGTTTCCGTGGAAGCACATTTCTAGCCTCCCGGGATAGCAATGCTGGTTTAAGTTCTATGCACACGGTCAGTCTAGACTAAAATCTTTTATAACTACTGGATGAAGTGACATTTTCTACAAACATCTGCGGTCCCTTGAGGGCAAATCCCAGCGACACGGGTTTCACAGAAAGTACAGCCATATATACTCAGCATTTTTGTTTTTCAGTGAGAACTACTGGATACACTATTGTGTGATTTTTGTACAATTATGTGAGTTTTAATGACTTTGGTAAGACTGCTTAATGACTTTTCCTCTCGCTCTACCCCCAGCAGTTCCAACACATTCTTATCCTGATCTATAACGCAAAGCCATTTTCTCAGATGCCACGGTATCCTTCAGTGCTGCTGACTTGAGCTCCAGCTTTTGCAGTAACTGTTGCTGAGAGATAACAGTCCAGTTTAAGAGCTTCTACATAGTCCATGTTAGTAGACTGTTGATTTAGCACTTGCATAAGTTGCAGGGGTTGCAACCAGGAGAACATGGTTTGAGTCCCAATGGGATCTTCTTGGTTCCTGGCTCATCTGATCAAAGGAGCAATGAGCTCATGCCATGGTGAGACATCCGTTGCTACTCCTTCCAGAGTATTGCTAAGCCTTTAGTGAAATGTACACACGACGATCACTTCATTGGCCTTCACACAAATTTGCCACAAGGTCAATGTCATATTTGTCATTTTATGAGAACTTTTCCATTTTCACAAGAATTGCTACTCCTGAGAGTATTGGTCCAGATTGTACAGGTGTCCATTTGCCACATATATGTATTTGTGGCATGGCATAATCATGTTTTAAGCTAGGTTAGGGCCAGTCGAGACCGAGGGCCATGGTATAGGCATAGCTTTGGGTCCTCGTGGGCAATAACAGGGCAGTAACCTCATTCACAACCTTCCCCTGTCATTATCCTTATATTCACTATCCTGATCATGCTGACAGATTTTAGGGTTCTCTTGTTTTAGATGGCACACCTACTGCTAACAGCACTACAATGGCTTGAAAGATTGCTTTGCCACATGTGGCATATCACTTCTATCCTGAGATGATCATGATCTTATTGGTCTTCATATTGTCCTATTGGTTGACTACCACATCAAGAAGGCAGGACTGGGGCCTTCCTATTTCCATTATGTTAACATCAGTAATATGGTCAATGCTGATGTGTTCACATGTTTTCACACTTTTTTGGCCATGGTTATGACTACCCATGTAGTCATAATACTCCTGAACTCAAAACTTTTATTTGGTGGTGAAAGAAATTAATTTGTCCTGGATATGACTGTTTGTGAGTTTCTCTGACATCTAAGTAGATTTTAATTCTTATTACTTTGCACAATACAGCTCATCAATGACAAGAAAACCTATCACTTTCTTTAAGCATGTCACACATTACAATTTCATATATCAATTTCAGTGAGCCATCACATCACTAACGTTCTGGGTTCATTACTTGGAAGATTTTTTTTTTTTTGTTTGTTTGCTTTTAATGTACTAGTAAGGGTTTAT
Organism: Etroplus canarensis; assembly: GCA_015106775.1. Lineage (NCBI taxonomy): Eukaryota > Metazoa > Chordata > Actinopteri > Cichliformes > Cichlidae > Etroplus > Etroplus canarensis. The sequence continues at coordinate 22,649 of VUQH01063460.1, forward strand.
GCACATATAACTACTTGGTTAAAGTTTGGAAAAGATTGTGATTTGGGGTAAACTATGCCCATTCACAACATTAACCCTGAACATTGGGAGTCACAGACCTTTCCCTCAATGCTACATTGACTTTTATAAAATGGCATTAACTGACTCCCTGGGAATGAGAATAGGTTGGTAAATCTAAAGAATCGTTTCTTTTCTAATATAGCTTTTCTTGAATACATGATTAAAAATTTCATGTTCAAATTCATGGTTTCGGAATGACAGTCCTGGAACTTTGTTGATCAGCTGAACTTTCCTCTAGTGTCAGAAAAGGCTTTTTATTTGTGGTCTGGCAGTTGCTGGCAGCCAGTGTGCCAGTCAGTGTCAAAGAAAATGACACAGGAGCCAGCTAATAACAAGCTAGTGTCATTGGGAAACACCCAATGTCCACAGTGTATTTATAGACAGGGTCAGAGCAAAAATAATTTTTCAATGTTGTGTCTTTGTCCAAAAGTTCTCAGGTTGATTGACAGTTACTCAGTTCCAATCTCAATCACTTGCCCCAAACAGAACAAGACTTTATTGTCATTAAATGCTCCTAATCAGGAGACACAGGCCTAACTGTTATTGAATAAATGACCAAAGTCCTTTATATCTTAAAGACTTTGTAGTACCAAATTATCCCATTGGAACACTTTACTCTCAGAGTGCAAATTTACTTATAGTTCCTAGAACTAGTTCCTAGTTTGGTTTCAAGTGTCAAACACTCTCTCTACTTCCAAGAATGGGCTAAAAACTTTGCTTTTTATAGCTCGCATTACCTTGAACCATCCCTCTGTTGTGCTGCCAAGGTTACCGGCTGCTCCCAGAGCTCCTGTGGTGCAGTGGCCACCTCATCGCTGCTGTCTGTGCACTTATACTTCACCATCAAATGCTATTAACCTTGTGTCTTCCCCCTATCTGTTTCTTTCTGCAGGTATCTCTGGTTCTGGAACTGCGTTTCCTTATCTATCCCATACCAGCACACTGCCACCACCTGAGCTTGGTTCTGCCAGAGGTTTCTTAGTGTTACAAGGAAGTTCTTCCTACCTCCTACTGCCAAGTTCTTGCTTGTTCTGAGAGAACCCCAACTATCCTGTGAGATGACGGTTGTGAGCTCAGGCTGTGAAATTGATGAGCACAGCTAATTGCTATTGAGTGTAATTAATTTACAAGATGTCAAAACAAATCTTTGTAGCTTACCTATTGTAAAATTAGTGGCTTTCTTCCCGGCGCCTGACTGTAATGCATATAATCCATCCTCCTTGTTAAGAAAGTTGTAAAAAATACATCAAAGTTTTCTACTATTCCTTTCATGCCAACTAAAACAGCATGGCTAATCCACTCATTATCTCATTTTAGAGCTCCGCTTGCTGTCAGGGTGACAAATGCTTTGCAGTTTTCTTGCATCTGACATAATAAAGATAAGTTTGACTGTTTGCCCTCTTTACTGTAATAACAATTGCTCCTTCGTTGCCACAGCCTCTAGCATTAGCATGGCTAATCATATTCTGGAGGTAGAAGTTATCAGGCACATATTTATTTATTTTTCATTGCCTCTCGCCCCGAGACAGCTGGGATTGGCTCCAGCCCCCCACTGCAACCCTGAATTGGATAAGTGGAAGAATATGGATGGATTGATGGATGGATAGATGCTGTATTTCACTTCAAATTGTATTTTTAGCACTAAAAAAATACAGAGATTCAGAACTCACTAACATCATAAGTGGCTACAGGCATGGGTTGCAGATTTGCTGAAAAAAAAGAAAAAAAGACAATGACCTGAAGGATGAATGCTGTGGTGGATGTGGAGAGGCTTCATCCAGACTGCACAAGAATAGTAACCTAACTTATACTATATGGACAAAAGTATTGAGCCACCAACACATTACAGCTCTTCTTCCTCTTTTGGCCTGATCCCTTTAATTCTGTTCATTCTGGTGACTCCCAGCAAGAATCTCAGCATCTTCAGTTTATCTACACATTACACTTACTTGCTTTCTTAATTTTGGAGTGTGTCGGTGGGAATCATTTTTCCAAAACAGCATTTGTGAGGTCAGACACTGATGTTGGAAGAGATGTTGGACCTGGCTTCTAATCGCTGTTGTAGTTCATCCCAAAGGTGTTTGATGGAGTCGAGGTCAGGGCCAGTCGAGTTCTTCCACTACAAACTGATCCAACCACATCTTTTTGGACCTTGTAAAGTCACTCTCGAACAAAAAATGTTCTTGGCCAAAATTTTCTCAGACAATTGAAAGCATAGGATTATCCAAACTATTTATCTAAGCTGGAGCATTAATATTCTCCTTCACTGGAACTAAGGGGCCAAGGCCAAGTCCAGAAAAAGAACACCATACTTTTATCTGTTCTCCTCCAAGATTTATAATTGGCACAGGTCTGTAGGATTCCAGCAACCCCAGACTAACCCATCAGATTGCCAGTGTTATTCACTCCATCACTCCACAGAACACATTTCCAACACTCAAGAATCTAGCATGCTTTACAATATTTAATAGTTGGCATCGTGCTTGGTAATACAAGGTTTGCGTCCAGCTGCTTAGCCATGGAAACCCATCCCATGAAGTTCCCTTTGCACTGTGCTCCTCATCACCTGGCGACCCCATGCTGTAACTCTGTAACTTGGTCTACCGCTTTGTCACTGAGGTTCCTTAAGACCTCCGCTTTGAGGGAAAACATTTATCACTGGTTGACTGACTTGTTGTAGTGGTACCCTACTACAGTACTATGCTTCAATTCAGTGAGCTCTTAAAAAAGACCTATTCTTTCACAAATGTTAGTAAAGACAGACTGCGTAGTCAGGTGCTTAATTTTATGTTCCTGTGGCAATGGGACTGAATGCATTTTCCTCCTTTTCCATCATATGCATTCCAGTTAAAATGGTGAATGCTCATATTAAATATGGAGTTTTAAATGATAAATAATCCTCATGAGGCAAATGTTCAGACTGCCCTGGAGAGTTAGTTTTTGTACTCTTGGTTCTGTATGATGTCAGCAAAGGAGGGTATATTCAATAGCTACTGCTTCAAGAACAAAGTTCCACCCACTTGATGTTAAAACATGTTTGAGGGTCAGAAGGCACGGGGAAGCTAAAACAGCTTGTTTTAGATAGCTGATGAACTGAGGGGCTGCAGGACCCAGTAGAGTTAAATGGTGATCTTTTTAAACTGTGACTTATGCAAAGCTACTCCAGTACAGTCCAAGCATAAAACATATGAAGTGCCTTCCCTTTTACAGAGACGCTGTAATGTATCCTTGTTGACACTAGGCGAGAGGTGTATACCCTCTCACCTGTACCTACAGGCAACAAACATCCATTTATGCTCACTTTCACACCTACCGCCAATTTATAATCATTACTTAACCTGTGGGAGCAAGCTGGAGTACTCGGAGAAAACCCACACAGGCATACCGAAGTTTCAAATTACTTTTCCAGCATTTAATAAAGTTGATCCAATAAAGCAGTCAGTTTCCACCAGGCAGCTGGAATCAGATAACTGGAAACGCCCAGAAACAAAAAAGCAAATGAGAAGACAAAAGCAGAAATCTGAGGGTCACAACTTTTCCATTATAACATACATGTTTTTCAAGTCTTCTTCTGCATGCATCAAGAGATAAAAAACCTCTTTGGGCCGACATTACCACTTTTGCAATTTTTTCTTAAATGGTAATGGAAAACCTAATCACAGTGTTGTTCTGATCTAAACCCATCCAGATTGAGATATTAGGTTGTAAAATTGAGAAAAGAATCCCATTTTCTCTTCAGCAAATGCATCTTTTAGCAGTGCTTTGAAAATCCCCTGTGAGAGTCATTTGAATATCAATAGCCCAAGAGACTGTGTGTATGTGTGATCAAAAAAAAAAAAAAAGCCTCCTGAGTCAAAAGTTTGCAGGCGAGTGAGGATGACCCAGACAGATGGCAGCTCTCAATCCCTGGACAGTGAAAATGAGACTCAAGGCAAAACTTGAGAGGGATGAAATTTGAATGAGCTTAAGAGGGTCGAATTTCTCCATGAGTGAGGGGGGGGGCGATGATGGTACTTTTTGTCTGCCACTGCGGTGGGATTCTGACAGATTAAAGGCTGGTATTTACGACAGGGGCTCTTACTTTCAGATGTTTATTTTGCAGCTGCCGTCAGTGCTTCATGAGACAGTGGAAGGTCAACCTATCATAGCGGAAAGGGGATGCCGCTTGGAAAGCCAAACTTGCTTTTCCATGAGCCTCCACAGTGCAAAGTGTAATATTTAATTCTCGGAGCTGGAGGGCAGGGAACCAGAATTGGAGTCTGTGATGGCACATTGATGTACAGCCTGAACTAAAACACTATTTGGCTCATATGATGCTGTCCTGAAAATAAACACTAAAATGAACTAAGCCATCCATATCAGCCCAAACCAGAATCGCCGCCTCCGGACGGTGATATATTGTTGATACAAAAATCCTGTACAAAAAGAAATACTCAAAACCACATGAGTGAAATGCATGAACAAATTAATTTGCTTTGAGCTTTTAAAAACAAAGAAGAAAACAAGTTTCTGTCCGAATTTTGAAATAAAGTCGCTCTTGTCCTGCCCCTGTTATCTCTAACAGGAGCATAGTGCGTTATTTACCACTATAATACAAGAGCTGATGTAATTACCCTGGAGGCTATGAAACTAGCATGAGCACCCACATGCTTAGAAGTTAAAAGAAAGTCTCTCAATCCAGTCTCCATGAATCGTGACCACACAGATTCATCACGGGCGGATTCAGACAGTGTAAATCAGAGGCACCCGCTCAACTAACTGATGGCACCATCACGAGCTGACAAGAGCGGCACCGCTAAAATGTTAGGAAGTTGACAGCGTGCTTAAATTTGCATAATTAGCTTCAACGGCAGCAATTAGGCTGTCAGGAATCTTTCATTAAAGCTAACAATGTCTATGTGGATAAAATAGGGAAAAGATAAGTAAGGGTATCAAACTGCCACCGAATGAAAATGTCAACACAACAAAGTTGGATAAAGGGCCTAATTAACCTTTAGGGTTGGTAAGGCAGACTTGTTAGTAAGCATTTGCTTTGTAACACTTTCCAAGGTTATTATAGTTAATTCAAACTAAACTAAAAACAAAAACTGGGTGTGGAAAAACATATTCATAAAGCTAAAAGATAGTTTTAGTCTTGAAATTTGTCAACACATCAAGCCAGAGAAGGCATTGTGACACATTGACTGAGACGGAGATGTCATTGACTTTGTATGTAAGTATGAAAATATGTTAAAACATCAGCATATGATAGCATTGACCATATTGCTGATGTTAGGATAATGGAGATAGAAAAGACCCAACCATACATTCCTAATGTGGGAGCCAACCAATAGGACCATAACCTCCAATATCATGACCAATAAGAACATGATTATCACTATCTAAAAGGATACAAGGAGTATGCAACATGAATGTCAAAGAAATATTTCAAGCTATCACAGCACTGTTAGCAGTAGGTTTACCATGTAAAAGAAGAGAACCATTAGAAATCTGTCAGCAAAACAGAAATATCAAATATAGGAATAGCAGCAGTGGATGATTGCAAATTGATTTTCAGGTTTTCCACTCGTAAAAATGGAAAGTTGTGCTGATCATGTTGACACACCATATTATTGTCTTATTAATGTCTACCAGGACTTGAGACTGTGCCCATGCCACTGTCCTAAATCTTGATTGGTCCTAACATAGCTGAAGACATTATCATACCATAAATAAAACCAAATAACAAGACTCCTGTATAGATGGGAGAGAGATAAACATTAATTTGAGCCCCACAATCCAGGTCAAACACTCTTAGAAGTTGCAATTGTTGAGAAAATGGAAAAACTAAATGTCGTAGAGTGAAAAAAATATGGCTTTCACCATAATTTGGGTGAGGACCAATTAGGTGATCACTGTGTGAAAGTTTCACCAAAATCTGCTCAATACATCGTGAGTGCAGCCTGAATGCTGCGGCAACGTGCCGGGGTCACAGCGTGAATGCCGGCCTTTTGATGGTAATATAACGGCAATAGATCGTCAGGAACCCGATTTTCAGCTGTTTCACGCCGTTTTGTGCCATTTTGATCTGGAACGCTAAATTGGCACGGATCGCCATAAATGGTGCTATTAAGGCTCCAGTGGAATGAGGGTTTGATGGGGGTCTATGGTGCCTGCAGCTTGCCTATAGCAATGGCGGCCGCTCGTATGTTGTGCCATGTCTGTGGGAACTATGTATTGCACCCAAGGATGAACCAGACTTGTCGAGGTCCACAATTCTCTTCCTGAAATCTTGGCTGATTTCTTTTGATTTTACCATAATGTCAAACAAGGAAGTAGTATGTTTAAATGTGTGGCCTTAAAATATATGCACAGGTGTGCCTGCAGTTAACTGAAATGTTGTCAGTTAACCTATCAGTAGTTTCCAGAGCCATGTCATCATCATCTGGACTTTCCCACATTGTTTAAAGGCATAGTAATCTTTGTGTATGTAAGCTTCTGACTTCGAAGAAATTTTCTAAAAAAAGTCTCTCTAAAATAGTCTCTAATTATTGCAGCATTTAGCCAACAGAAATAATTTTGGCTATCCTAACTGACCTAAAACAGGAGCAGTTTCATCTGATTTGATTCCAGACAGTGAGAAAAAAATATTTACTGTATTCGTCTTTTTAGACAATTTATGTAAACTTGGTTTCAACTGTGTGCATATAATCATGTATGTCTTTTTTTTCCCCTCTGTTTTTGGTCTCTACCAAATCAGAGGTGT